>JANHZU010008754.1:0-13517 GCA_032468055.1 Acrochordus granulatus | reverse complement strand
GAGCTCTCATCTTCATTAGAGCACACAAGCCCCCCAACCACAGCAAGGTGGTGCCTCACTGGGGGGACTTCCCTGCTCGTATTTCATAAAACTTATCTTGAAATAAATTTTTGTTTGACCCTATTTTATTATTGTTCCTGGGTTTGTTGTTTCAGTGAAGTAAAAATGGGATATAAAAATATCTAGAGCAATAAATGGGAAAGATACTTGTACAATTCCATAAATGATCACTTCTATCATTATATATAGCTGTTGATAGTTACTTAAAACAAGTAGTTGCAGTATATCACCATTCATTACTTTCAAGGGACTTCTGGCTTCTGATAAGAATATTTTCTTGTCAGGTTCCTGTGTCTAGAGTTTCTCTGAGAAATCTCTGTGACAAGCTTCACTTGAAGATCAAAATAAAAAAGGATGAGGAGGCTTAGAATAAGAGAATTTTAGATTTATAGATATTCTCCAAACCACCAATGGATTCCTAGGTGTAGTTCAATTAAAAGATTTATTTCCGCTGAAACAGTGGAATTGATTTCTTTTTGGGGTGAAAACACCAATCTTTTTTCTGTTCTATACTGTTGCCTGAAGCCAAATTCAGACATACTGTAGCTCTTATATGCCAAGGGTAGGTTGCTCTGCTTACCTTATGTGTTAGAGCTCTGCTGAGTTTCAGATTGAAGGACAAAATGGGACTCAAACTGTATGTCGGCTAGCAGGTACACATGCCAGGAACATGTCAAGAGCCCATACTATTTTCTGGACTCACATGTTTTCCTGATTCCTCACAAGTGTTATGTGAGAGCCTATCTATACTAAAATGGCATTTGCCCTTAATATCTGGATATCAATATAACCTCATATTTGATCCATATTCCTTATTATTTACCAAGAAGTTCCATGCAAAGGATATCTGTATGATTTTTAACACCTGAAGGAAAGGCAACAGAAACAAATCTGAAGTTACATCAGAGAAAAAAGTGAATTCAGAAGACAGCAGAACACAAAACATAGTTTTGAGCTCTGGTCAATACATATTAGAAAGGACTCACATATAAATTGAAAATAAATTGGTAATATTTTATATGATTTGAAACATATTTTTCCCACACTTTCAGAGGTTTTCCTAATTTTATTATATTTTGAGTCCCTAGAGAACAGTTTGCTTTCTCCACAAACTATCACCATTCTCTGGCCAAATAGGTTGCTCACTTTTTCTATATCTTCAGTGTGGTTTACATCTATCCATTTATGCCAGATAACAGAGTAACTGTTCCCAATTGATCACAGTCATTCAGAATGTACCGTGTTCTTTCACTCAATTTATGTCTGGTTCATTCATTATCATATTCACTACAGTATACATGCAACTATTTTCATCCATGGGCAACTAGAAGAAGCAATTAACAAAATATCTGTTGCAATTGATACAAATCTTCATGTAGTTGTGTGTGACACTGAAAAGCAATGATAAAATGGTGGAGGTCCATCATTATATTTTAATAAAGTGTTACACCATCCTAATAATTCCTACCTTCATATATATCCACAAGAATCTAGATGACACAACTCATATTTTTGGACATACATACATACATATATATATTGATCTTCTCACTCATAGTTAAACTTACATATATTCTACTTCACGAAGCACGTCTTGATTCCATTTTCCATCAAAATTTTCCTCTAGAGATAATTTGCAAGTCAACATAATGTTGCCTGCAACCAACCAACTGGGATATACATGCATTATTCTGTCAGGGAATTACATTTGCCAGGGAAGAATATAATGTTATAGTTAACTTGTAAGATGAGCAGCCAAACAAATTTAAAAATAAACAAAAAATTAAAATGATTTGATTAAAATATAAATTAAAAAAAGTTTTTTTAAAAAATAAAATAAATAAATAGATATATACCAAAAATACTGGTAAGAGATGGATTTAAACATAATTTTTATTGTAACTTCATTGTGACTGGCATTACTGGAAATAAGAGAGGACAAAATTTATACTCTGCTATTCTGATCTGTTGCTCTTTGCTGTGGATTGAGAAGCAAATAATATGCTTATTTCTACCATCACAGGTAATCCTTGACTTACAACCATAATTTAGCCTGCAATTTTGATCATAGGTTATGATGGTTGTAAAGCATCATAATGACCAAAGGTCATGGTCATGACTGAACCCACTTTTTGCTATGGGATGCTTTTTGCCAGAATCTGAAGTAAATGCCCATTTCTGGCAATCATGTTGTAAATGGAATGACCATGGGATGCTGTAAACAGCTGTATATGAAGGCCAGCTGCTAAGCACCCAAAATATTTGAATGAATTTCATATTTGTAAGTCCCTTTTCAGGATCCCTTTTAACTTCAAATGGTCATTAAGTGACTAGATGTAAGTTGAGGACTAACAATATACATATCAGATCATTCCATACATAGATGGTGTTTATTAAGGGACACCCACTGTTATAATTCATAATACCGAGAGCATGTTCGGCTGACTTAATGAAGCATGAAAGTTCTGTCAGAAAACTAATTCGGTATTTCCCGTAATTATTTTCCCTCTTTTATGTGAATGACCCAAGTTCCAGTGACAAATGCAAAACCACTTTATAATCAAAATAAATATTAATCTTACATCCAGTGCAGTCTGACAGCAAATAAGTCTGTTCTGTTTATTGCAATTTGAATAAAAAGGTTGCAAGGACACTCCTCCATAAGAGTGTACTTAAAAGTTCCATTACCCACCAAAAAGATTGGTGTCATAAACCTATAAAAAGTTTATGCTGTGGATTTTTCTGATATTTCTTATCAAATAACTTCTGATGTTTCTTATCAAAAGTTTATGCTGTGGATTTTTCTGATATTCCTTATCAAATGTTTGTCTTGCTTGGGAATTGAATTGAAAATTGGTTCTCAATAAATGATTTAGATTTAAAAGTTGTGGCTCTGTTATAAATTTCATTTGTATTACTAAGCATAGGACTGAAAATCTACTTTATCATTCCACCAGAGATGAGATCAGCCCCCATCCTTTGGCCTTCTGTAAAGACTGAAAAAGTGGCTTTTTGGGCTGGCCAGGGGTTCGAGTAATCATCTCGGAGGTGGACTGACAACTCCATCTCCAACTCTTGCCATCTTGTGAATCCCTTTAACTTTTATCACTTTTATTATATTTATTGGATGCATTTTATTAGGCATGATATATATTTTTACTATTTTTGCTGGAAGCCACCTAGAGTCGCTTGTAGTGAGATGGGTGGTGAATAAGTTTAATAAATAATTTATAATAATAAATATTATCCAAATAAAAACATTCATGTTTTTACTATTGATATTACAAACATACTACTTGCTTATGTTATATTTTTGACTGAAGCTCTAAACATAAATTAGGCATTTCTTATTACCCACAATCTCATCACAAATAAGACTAATGTTAATTGGAGGGAGATACAAGCATGCTATGGACAACTAGACCATGAAAGAGCCAGTTTGGTCTAGTCAATAAGGCTCCAGGTTAGAAATCAGGAGGCTATGAGTTCTAGTCATGAAAGCCAGCTGGGTGACCTTGGGTCAATCACTCTCTCTCAGCCCAACCCAAGGTTGTTGTTGTGGGGAAAATAGGAGGAGGAAGGAAGGTATATTAAATACGTTCACCCCTTTCAGTTGTTCATAATATAAATAAAAGTGAGATAAAAAAATCTTTAAAAAGTTACATAAAGCTGCTGAAGAAGATTATCCAGGAACTACATGCTGAGGTGTAGATAATGCCTCGCTTGATTTTAGCCCAGCTGTAGTAATTTATTTATTCATTTATTTATTAAACAAATTTATATCGTAATGGTTTGCTTGGGATTCTTTCCAATGAATATGTGTATGTGGCCCTCGTGTATGTAAGGAGAATATTATTTGTCTTCCACAAAATATTTTACATAAAATCATCCTCCCTCCTCATCAGATTTTGACATTGAAATGTGAACACCCATCGTGACAGAAGAGTGATTCTAATCAAAAGAACAGATTGAAAGATATATATTTTACATAAATATACCTTTTTATTCATTACCACAATATTGGTATTTCTCGGTGCATTCACCCACACAATTAACCTTCTGGAATGAATTCACAGTGCCCACCTTCAAATCTAAATGTATCGTGCTTACCTTTTGGCTTGACAGAATATATGTGGGTGTATTTCTTTACTTTTATATTAATTCATGTAAAATGCATTTAAATTAAAATAATCTGTAAAGGTGATTTGGCTGTTGTTGATGATTAGATTCCTAAACCTGAAGTAAATAAAAAGTCAAATACAGTCTCAGTAGTAAGGATATTTGGAACAGGCCACTTTCTACTTTAGAGATGATACAGAGTAGAGGCTTAAAGAAAAGAGAGTAGAAAATAAGACTATCTTAAAAAGTCAAGGAAATATACTAAGTTTCTTTAAGAATTCCACACATGTACAAAGTATGTGTGCATATTAATTAGATACATGTTGGATTTCCTGACTGACTAAAGCCATCTACAAATAATGGAGACAACAATTGCTGTAAAGAATGAAGGACCAGCACGTAGACCAGTCCTGGCTATAAGTTTTATTTGTCTCAAAGAATCCTCCCAAAACTTGAGTGAGATATTTATAACAAATATCTTAATGCATATAACAATATGCATTTCAATGGTTAAACTTTTAGAAGAAAAATTTTAAATGACTACTCTTCTCTGACAGAGACTTCATAAAATTTGAAGGCATGGAAGACAACAAAACTGAGAATACAGCAGACAAATCAAGAAAAGTTTCTGGACATGAAACCTTATGATAAGAAATCTTGGTTGATGCCTCTTTTTGGAAGTTACAAAGTAGGTTAATGAAAGCTTACTCCACTTGAATGCCAAACTGATGAAAGATCAAATCCTGAGATGCCATTTAAAGGCAAGATTGTGAAGAACAAAAAGAAGGAATATAAACTTATCAAAGAGCTAACTTGATCAAATATTTGATATTTATGGTAACTCCTAATGAACTTTTACTAAACCAGGACTGAAAAGATTTGTACATTGTGCACAGAAAAAAAAAGTTAGACTATTAGAAGAAGAGGGTTTTTTTACTGGTCATTTTAAAAGGTGAAAAGTTATATTAGTTTATGCTCAATGTAAAGTAGGTTTTTATTATTTTTATTATCTTTTTTTTTGTTTTTCCTTTCCCCTGCACTTTCTGAACTTTTCTTTTACTTTTCTTTTTCCCTCTAGTTTAGTTTGTATTATATTTAATAAAAACTTCAATACAATTATTAAAAAAAAACAAGGTACATTTTCAGAATTAAACTGTGAAATAAAATTTTGAGCAAATAAAAATATGACAAATCTAGGAAGGTACACTTTTTCTGATGAAGAAAAAAATGGAACCTTTTAGGATGTGCAAATTATTATTATAAACCAGTATTTCTCATTCTCAGCAAATTTAAGATGTGTGGACTTCAGTTGGCTTCAATCACCATGCTGATGAAGAATTCTGGGAGTCCATACCTCTTCAATTTGCTGAACTTAAGAGACAATGATATAAAGTATAGGGATCTAAACTGATACCACCTTATTCTGAAAAAAATATTAAAAAATTATTTATTGATAGTTCAAATGCAGATGAATCAATAAATTCAATTAATTTTTCCCTGACTGCTAAAAACTTTGCATGACAGGATGAGATAATAGAATGGCTCTAAACTTTTTCTGTATGTAAGCAAATATGTATTCCAGCTTGCAGCATAAAATTGGCAAGTTGAACATTACATCGGTTAATAAAATAAGCTTTGTTATATACTTGAATCATAATTACATAAGGGATGATAACTTAAATAATAGAATTTATAATTGTAATTTTTAAATTAATTTCACTTATAGTATAGCCTTAAAAATTTAGAAAGAGGAATAGGCAAATAAGAATCAAATTCAAATGAAACGATTTGACTGAATTATAAATAAGGTAGGATGAGTTCTTGATAATTTAAATATTATTTTTACCATTAATGTGAATTCAGGCTTAGCAAATTAAAACAGGAAGATGTAATTGGATATGCAAATGAGATTATTCAATATATAAATCTAATTACATCCCAATTTGCTTTAACAGCATGAGAAAAAGAATAAAATGTCTTTTCTAAATTGATGATCTTAAATAACTACCTGTAGAACAATGAAATAATATGTTGAAGTTATATTTTCAACATACTCATTCTGTTAATAGTAGTAATATGTATGACTCAAAAATATGTCAAAGTGGTCTTCTAAAAATAAGCTTTCCTCCAATTCTGATCAACAACACTCCACTATTAGACTCCAAGTGTGAACTACAAGTAATCATGAAGATTTTACTTTTGCAGAACACAGTTTCAATCAATTTTGATATAATCTTATTCCAATCACTACATGTTGGATTTTACTGGATTTTAGATTGTGCAAAATGTCTTGATTTTCAGAATCCTACCATATGTCAAGCTGAAGACATTTGTAACATATAAATCTGCACCGCCAAATGCTTTTTATGTAGACATGGGTCTCTCGTATCTAAAATGTATCCTGGATTTCCAATTACCTATAATTGTCTCATCTGAGAACCATGACAGCAGAATGATGTAACAGCACAGAGTGTTTTGTTTTTTCAGTGCCTCAACTCAACATCACCTCCTGGTAATTGCCTGGATTAGTCTCTAAAGTTTTCTTGGCAAATTTTCAGAAGTGGTTGCTGTTGTCTCCTCTGAAAGAAAGTGACTTGCCCAAAATCACTCAGCCAGCTGGTGGCTAACTCTGCTTTGCAACTTACTTAGACTCTCCGGTTTTCCTGCCTAACTACCACAACAAATCTTTATCTGCATGTTTGTATAAGCATTTGAAGGCCCAAGGAAGGAAAAATAGAGGTTGAAGATCTATTTCTGAGCCATCAGTCAGGTCTTAATTTTCTGGGTAACTCCTTACAACTTATTCATTCATCTTACTATTGGGACTCATATTCTGGGGCTCATACTCCGTATGCAAGCCTCTGATTGCTAATATCAGTTTTTCTTTGTTGTCATATCATAACTTTGGTTTATGACCTGGCAATCCAAGTAACTTTAATGAATAAAATAGCTTGAGTTTGTGTTCTTAATTTCCAGTAAAGCATCTAGATCACACAAAGATATTCACAGAGGTGGCCACGTTAAGATGGTGATTCCAATAGCCTGCCTGTTTCCCACATAATGCGTGGCCTTCTCAGCTGCAAAAGACAATGACGCATCAAGGAAATAATTTATGGTCTGTAAATCAAAGCAGATTGATTAGCCAAGGAAAAACAAATCTAACCATATTCAGTTCAGCTTGATAATAGCACCTATTTTCCAATCACTTGCTTGGGGTTGAAAGCAGAAAAATCATTAGTGACTGTAAGAGAATAAAAAGACAGCTGAACAAATGAAGAATAAACAGAAGCTTTTGAAAATATTTAACAGCTATATACTCCTTCCAGAAAAATGGAGAATATTTTCACTTCCTATATTTGCTGGATGATTTCAAAGTACAATAATTATACTTGAAAACTTCAATAACAACACTTGCTTCCCCCTACTGAATATGGGAATGAACTGAATTTAGACAAATCCTTACTCAAAATACTGCCTACCCAACTTAAAAAGCTAGAAGAAAAACTACTAGAGACTTTAACTTTTTTGTTCTTTTCAACAAGAAACAAATGAGGATCTTAAACATGTCTTTTCAAGTTAGAAAGCCCTACCTCTTTAACTACAACCTCTAGGTACAATTCTATGGTTTACTCTGATGTTCCAGCAAATATCAAGGACAACTTTACTCATTTATTTATTTTCAACTCCTTATGTATTGGCCAACTGCCCCAACTACAGGCAGTTTACAATTATAGAATTAAAACCCATTAAACTGATAAGATCAATACATCATATAAATATTGTAACATAACATCACCATGAACATGGTAATCTAGTTATAAAAAGCACAGAAACCAGTAACAACCAACCTCCAAACATTTGTCCTAATGCCCTTGCCAAACATACACACACACATATGGATTAAGAATGTTGCTAGGCAAACTTCTTCCAAAGTACTTGTCCTTTTGTGGCAACAATTTCCTTTTGATTGATGTCCCTTTGACTTCTTGCAAGGGCTGGACAAATTCTCCCCAGAGTAAACAGATGGTGAAGTATCCAAGAGCCAACCTAGCCATACACAGTTTTGGAAGTCAAAATTAACACTTCTCATTGGACCCAAAAACCTATTGTTAACCAATAGAAGACATATAGAAGATATGTCATGCTGTAAAGCAATTCTCACTGCTAACATCCTAGCCATCATGTTTTGTACAGCTGAAGTTTCCAAGTTGTTTTGAAAGGGAGTTCCATATGGATTGCACTATAGTAATCTAATTGCATGGTGGAAAGTGTCTGATTTACTATCACCAGAGTTTCATGATTCCACATAGGGCCACAACTGGCATATCAGTCTCAGCCGGGCAGTGCCACTCCAGCCAGTTTCCTTCTGCTATTACAGCAAGTGCTGTGATCTAGAAAGACATGCACATTCCAGAGAATGATCCCATCCAGCTAATCTTGGGATTATCTCTGAGCCAGTATGTCTTGCCAAGCAACAGTTCCATCTTCCTGGTGTTGGTTGCCTCATTGTCTGGCTAGAAACAGTTAAACCAAAGATTCCAAGGGTTGGAATATTCGTAATATAATCAATATTCATAATACTGATTATTACAAAGGCAAAAGTAACAATACAAACATTACAATGAATATTCTTATTTTCAAATAAGACACCTACATCTGGGCAATTTTAAAGTGGCAAAACACTGATATGAGGCTCATTAAGCAAAACTCATGTGACTCTGACTTTTGAGTTCCTGCCATGTCCCCTATTTTATTCATTTTAGTTGTCAGAAGCTGGCCTGAAGGTTGCAAATGGTGGTCACATGTCTGTGGGATTCTGCAATCATTGTAAATGACGCTTCTTGCCAAGTGCTCAAATCACAATCATGTGACCATGGGGCTGCTGCAACAGCTGCAACTTCCAGGACTGACTGTAAATCTCTTTATTTATAACTTTGAACAGTTGCTCAATAAATGGTCGGTGAGAGAGGACTACCTAACAGAATCGGCACAACAAAATCTACTTCCTTAAAAAGGTGGTATTCATCAGAATTTTTACTCCATATTAGAGGAACACATAGAAGCAAGAAACCATCCAAGAATTCCATGCTCACTACCTATGAAATACAATGAATAATATGAGGCAATAGATTTTGGAAACTCTTAAACTCTGCAACACATTATTCTGTCGTTCTGAACTGTACATATACTATAACAGCAGAACCAGTTCTAACTGCAGTTGCAACACTGTACGCCAAATGACATGTCCTAGAATTTAATGTATATAATGGCAGAACAGTTGACACAGCAACTATATTTCTTAAAAGTCTGAATATGACATGACAGCACTGTAATAATGGGGCTGACTTTTAAAAAAGAACCGTAACAGCAGAGTAGAGACACCAGGTGCAGGAGTTAAATCCTCAAGCCATTTTGAGTTGAATTTTGCCGTTTTGAAACTGAATTTTGCCCAATTCAGTTTCCATCTCTGTACTTTGAAATCAATAACACTGTTCTGATTTGGGTGGAAGCTGCTGTTTTCCTATTATGTTTACCTTTTTTTCTCTTCATATTTTCACTGGTGTCAATTTTCAATGGAAAATCCAGAAACCTCTCATTTTCACTGAAACCACAAGGTGGTCAATTTAAAGATTATTTTGCATTAGGTTGGGAAAGTAGATGATGATCTAACTTCATATATGGTGTCTCTGCCTTGCGTCCATTTCATGTTTGTCTTCCTGCAAACCTCAGTGTTTTGCTTGAATCAGATTAGGATTTCTCTCTTGCCTCTCAGCATCTTCTCATATTATTCATCTTCAACAGGGACTAGGGTTTTACTTATTTTCCTTAAGTCTTTATCCAGTTTTACTCCTTCTGTTAAAAATGTGCTAAATTGAATAAGCCATGATTTCAGTCCTTTTAATCCAAGTAAAATATTTGGATTGTATAAACTACAAATGATTTGTATAAACTACCCGATCCTACCACAAATCTACCCAAATGTCTCCCTGTTCCTGTATCTACACCAACTGCAACAGAGACTCCAACAACTAAACAAACAAACAAAAATAAATAGCATGTACTTCTTCTAATATGGTACATGCTATGATCTGCCAGCAATCTAGATTCTACATATGAGAAATAGGATAACTTTTCACAAAAAATTATCCTATTTGACAATATTATGACTGAAGGCAAGGACAAAATAACATCATAGCATTTCATCATCCCAGGACATTCTATTGCAGATCTCAAAATGATCATTTGGGAAAAAAATGGGGGGAGCTAGTGACTGATGAATGATATACAAAGAAAGGTTTCTGACTAATACAAAGTGTCTCAATGAACACAATGGGTTTTAACATTTTATAATTATTAATTCATAAGTTCCTTAAAATGAGTTTCACATGTCATCTGCATCTGTACAACTTCTTCCGTCCTACTTTCCCTCTCCACTTGCCTTATCCCAGTTTAAATTATAGATCAAATTAGCAACTCTTATGTACAATCCTGGTCAAAAGTTTTGAGAATGACACAATATCAATTTTCACAAAGTCTGCTGCTTCAGTTTGTATGATGGCAATTTGTTATGAAGAGTGATCATATCAATTGCAATTAATTGCAAAGTCCCTCTTTGCCATGAACATGAACTTAACCCAGAAAAAACATTTCCACTATGTTTCAGCCCTGCCACAAAAGGAGCAACTGACATCATGTCAGTGATTCTCTCATTAAGACAGGTGTCTCTCTCATGCTGACTGAGTTAGAATAACACACTAGAAGCTTTAAAAGGCAGGTGGGGTGGAGCTTGAAATCATAGTTCTTCCTCTGTTAACCATGGTGACCTGAAAGAAAACACGTGTAGTCATCATTGCTTTCCACAAAAGGAGATTCACAGACAAGGATATTGCTGCAACTAAGATTGCACCCACATCAACTATTTATCGGATTATCAAGAACTTCAAGGAGAGAGGTTCAATTGTTGTGAAGGCTTGAGGGCACCCAAGAAAGTCCAGCAAGCACCACGACTGTCTCCTAAAGTTCATTCAGCTGTGGCTTCAGGGCGGTACATCGCTTGCTCAGGAATGGCAGATGGCAGGTGTGAGTGCATCTGCAAGCACAATGGGGCAAAGACTTTTGAAGGATGGCCTGGTGTTAAGAAGGGCAGCAAAGAAGCTACTCCTCTCCAGGAAAAAACATCAGGAACAGACTGATATTCTGCAAAATGTACAGGGATTGGACCACTGATGACAGGGGTAAACTCATTTTCTTTGATGACTCCCCTTTCTGATTGTTTGGGGCATCTGGAACAAACCTTGTCCGGAGAAGAAAAGATGAGCGCTCCGTCAATCCTGTGTCATGCCAACAGTAAAGCATCCTGAGACCATTTATGTGTGGGGTTGGGTGTGGGCTCACTCACAATTTTGCCTAAGAACTCAGCCATGAATAAAGAATGGTACAAAAACATCCTCCAAGAGCAACTTCTCCCAACCATCCAAGAACAGTTTGGTGACAAACAATGCCTTTTCCAGAATGATGGAACACTTTGCCATAAGGCAAAAGTGATATCTAAGTGGCTTGTGGAACAAAACATTGAGATTTTGGGTCCATGGCCAGGAAACTCTCCAGATCTTAATCCCTTTGAGAACTTGTGGTCAATCCACAAGAGGTGAATGAACAAAACAAAGCCCACAAATTCTGACAAACTCTAAGCATTGATTATGCAAGAATGGACTCCCGTCAGTCAGGATGTGGCCCAGAAGTTGATTGACAGGACACCAGGGCAAATTGCAGAGGTCTTGAAAAAGAACACTGCAAATATTGACTCTTTGCGTAAACTTAATGTAATTGTCAATAAAGCCTTTGACACTTATGAAATGCTTGGAATTATACTTCAGTATACCATAGTAACATCTAACAAGAAGATCTTAAAACACTGGAGCAGCAGATTTTGTAAAAAGTAATATTTGTGTCATTCTCAGATCTTTTGACCAGAATTGTACCGAATGGAGTGAGCTATAGATCACAAAAGCTATTTAATAAAATGTGTTAGCTGGAAATCATATAACCAGAGTTCTCTGATTTTTGCCTACCCAAATACTGATGCAGCTTTCTTCCTGCAATGTCCCCTACATGGAAACCTAAAACCTAAATGAATGAAAAGATTTTTTTATAACTAGTACATTATAGATGTTTTATCTTGTTTAAAGAAAGCTTATAAACTTTTATGTTGCATTTTTGCCTTGCTAAGGAAAGCAGGAGCAGTTTAAAGCTCCTTAAAATTCTCCTGTACTTCTAATGCTTCCTTTCTTGCTGCCTGCTCCAAGCTCTCTCTATATAGGATGTTATCAAAGCATCTACAAACATAACTTAAAATCTCAACTCCATTCTAAACTGGATATTTAAAATGTTATTGTTAACTACCAGACCCTCTGGAGCATAATCTTCAATTCAAAAGAGCTGTATATGCTGTCTTGCCAAAAGACCGCCAAAATATTTTGCAGAACAAAAATTTCCATGCTATTTTCCTGAAGCTGATTTTAAGGTTATCCAAGTTAACTAAAATGAAGCTTTGTTTTTTTTTTCTCATCAGCACAATGATATGCAAGACTGTTGAAGTCAGCAAATGTCTATCATATTCCATTTAATTTTTTTTCTTGGTGCCAAGCAGTCAGCCCACAGAAGGCTGAACGATTAAGCATGCCAGCTAGTGCAGCATTGTTTGAACAGAAACCTAGGATAATCCATACTTGCTGATTATTTTGCTTGCAAGGAAGAAAGAACAAGACTGTAATGAATTATTAAAACACAGTATACGAAGCATTGCAACTCATTCACTGGCTTACATACCTTCCTATGCTTTTGATTTACTGATCAAAACTGGAGGTAACCAATTCACCTTGAATCATATTAAGTAAATTGCATGAAAACATGGTTTTCTTCTTTTGTTCCTGATCAATGTTTCCTAAGATGATTAAGTGCTAGTTGCTAACAGAGAGTGTGTTCTTCTGCCTTCACATGGCTTATTTTATATTGAATAAACTTATCTTAAATGCTTCAGATTGCTAACAGAATGTATTCAGACATTTTAAAAAAGACTTCATAACACATAAATCTAAAAATCTATACTCAAAGGCTACTTTTCATTTATAGTTTTGACCAAAACTGAAGCACAGTAGGTATCACTAACACCTGAGGGGGGAAAAAAATCTGTTTCTGTAGTTGAGGGGAGAGATTAACATATATCAGAGGAGAGTTCAGACCATAAACTGGGCAATCAAGGCATGGTATCAATATAGGCTGAAGAACTAATTACTTTATTTCAGGATCACAAGATGGAATATATAACAATTCCTTCA
>JANHZU010008751.1:0-11815 GCA_032468055.1 Acrochordus granulatus | reverse complement strand
AAGCCCGGCGGTCCCCGGCGGCGGTTCCTCTGCCCGGGAAGCGGTAAGTGAGGCGGCGGCGGATCGGGGAGGGGAGAGGACGGGACACGGGCGGGCGATGGCGGCGCTACTCCGCGGGGAGAAGCTTCGGGACGCTCCTTCGCCCTCTTGTCATCTCCAACCTGGTGCCCTCTGGCGGTGCAGGCGTCGATCAGCTTCGCCGTGGAGTATGGGAGTTGTAATCCAACGCGACCGGTTTGGGGAAGCTTCTGGGAGCAACGGCCCCTGCGGGCGTTGGCCTTCTCTGCAGCCCGGAACCCCCTTCCTCGAACCAACTGCCTTTCGAATGTACTGGACTACCACTCCCATCATCCCCCAGCGGCTGTGCTATGCTGGGGAGGGGCGGCCAGGGAGGGTGCATCCGAAAGGAGAGGAGTTTCGGGTCTCCGGAAGTGTATGGAGAGTTTCTCCCTTGACTTTGGGCAGTCGAAAGAGGATTAGAGGGAGTAATAGTTGTCTATTAAGATAATAGTTGAAAAAGGCCTTGGGGACGAGGGCGGGAGGAGGAGCCGTCCGAATCAAAGCGCCGCAGCGGCAATGCCGGGCTCGTGCAGCATCCTGGCTGGGCTTGTGGGAGGGCCAGACCGGGTCGCAGATAACCCCCGATGCTTCCTGCCTCCTTTCAACCAAACGCCATTATTTGTCGGAGAAATAATCCCCACTGGGAGCATTTCTCCTTCCAGTTATTTCCTATTTGGCTCTCTTTCGACCCACCAGGTGAAGAGGGAAGAGAAGCCTCTGCAGGGCTTCGCCTTTCCCTCTAGGCTGTGCTGCTGAGGGTGCATCTTTGCCCAGCTTTGCCAGCCCTGGGTAGGATAAACTTATTTTTGAAGATAAAGTATGAACAGCCACAAAAGTTCACCAAACAGTCCCTTTACAAGGATCCTTTGTAGCAATTTACAAACACTGAACTGTATTTTAGTTGGTGGCTTCCAATTGTACTGTATATATCTTTTGAGTAAGAGCTTTGTGTGCCTTTTTGGTCCTTTGTACCATTTTATATCACTGTATCCTTTTTACAGCAAGTCCTCGATTTATGACCACAATTGGGACCAGAATTTCTGTTGCTAAGCAAGGTGCTTGTTAAGTGAGTCATGTCTGATTTTATGACCTTTTCGCCACAGTTAAGCAAATCACTGTAGCTGTTAAGTGAATCATGCGGTCATTAAACAAACCCGGTTTCCCCCATTGACTTTGCTTGTTGGAAGCCAGCTGGGAAGGTTGCAGATGGCAATCATGTGACTCCGGCAACCATTATAAATGTTGGAGGGGCAGCACCCAAATTTTGATTGTGTGACTGTGGGGATGTTGTGATTATTGCGTGAGGACCAGTTGTAAATTACCTTTTTTAGTGCTGTCATAACTTCAGACAGTCCTTAAATGGATGGTTGTAAGTTGAGGATTATCTACATCTGTGCCTCTTTGCAGGGACATCTTTGTTCAATTTGTCACCTTGAGCGAGCCTTGCCTCCCAGATATAAAAAGCTCACTATTGGAGGGGGAAGACTTAAAAACTGTAAAGCTAATCCCTCCCTGTCTTTTCTCACTCAGTCTTTCATTGATGAATAAATACAATTTACTATTTAGTTTAATAACAAGATCAATTTGTGTCTGAGTTGTCTGGCTTTTTTTTCGGTGTGCAATTCAGTCATCAGTTTAAGGACCCTGTCTCTGTTACCCAATGGCAGAGTTATTCTCAGCGTCTGGATATTGAAGCTGTGCATATCGGAACGCCCGTTCTGGCTTTGCGCTGGATATCCCATTTTGTATTTATTCTCCATCCGGCGTTGTTGTTCAGACTGGGCAAGAAGGAGGTTGATCATCAGCATCCAGGATGGCAAACAAGGAAAATGTGAGCAGTATCTACAGTAGCCTTTCCACGGTACGTTTTGTGCTGCATTCGTAAGAAAATGTGTGTATGGTGGAAATCCCCCATTCTATAGTGGGTGGATATGCCCTCTCTCTCTTTCTCTCTTAAAATCTAATTCTTATTTCATTTGTGTAGTCATTACAGATTGTCCTTGACTTATGACCCTAATGGAGCCTGCCCATACATTTATAAAGTGGGTCATCATGTGACTAACCTGATTTTATGACTTTTTGCGGCCATTGTTAAGCAAATGCAGTGGTTGTTAAATAAATCTATTATTTTCTGGAGGGAGTTTTTGCCAAAAACTGGAAGTAAATGCCAGTTTTTGGCAAAACAAATGTCATAAATTGTGGTTGTGTGACCACAGGATGCTACAAATGGCTGTAAGTGTGGGTCAGTTGTGAGTGCCCAAAATACAGTCACATAACTGTGCCAGAGAGTGGGGACGACTGGCTGTGGGAATTGCGGAACTGAGTCATAATTTCCTTTGGGGGGGTCCCTTGTAACTTCAAGCATCATAAGATGAGGATTTACCCGTAAATGTGTTTTAAATAAATATATAAATGGAGTCTTCCTCTGTGTTGGGAATTGTATATAGCTTCCTATGCAAGGTTAATTCAAAGTGGAAATTACTGTAATAATTTTATTAAACTTGTATGCTGCCTGATTCTCAATGACTCTGGGAAGTTTACAACAAAGACATTATAAGAAAATCAGTAAAATATTTAAAAATAATGTTCAAAGATGGTGAGCCCCCATGAAGCGAAAGGCCAGGTAAAGAATAAATATCTGCATCAATGTCTGGATTTTGTTGCAAACCACTTTGGTTCGGACTGTGCTCCTTCGGTGGCAGAATTACGTGGAGACTAGTTTGTTTGATATACAGTTAGTCCTCAAGTTATGACCCTTTGCTTAACAACTGTTCAAAGTTATGGAGCTGGAAATAGTGACTTTTGAGTGGTCTTCACACTTAGGATCCCACGCTAACGTGTTGCAGTTCAGGTGCTTGGCAACCAGCATGTATTTAACAATGGTTGCTGCCTCCTGGAGTTGCGGGATTGCCCTTTACGACCTTCCTGGGGGCTTCTGACAAGCAAAGTCAATGGGGGAAGCTGGATTTGCTTAATGATTGTGTGATTCATTTAATGACCATGGCAAAAAGATCATAAAGTCAGGCGTGACTCATTTACTGATGGCATCATTTAGTGACAGTAGTTCTGAATTGTGGTCGTAAGTCGAGGACTACCTGTAAACAAGTCAGCCATGCAAGCTTCTTTCCGTACCGTGTTTCTGCTATGCTGGAGTGGCCGGGAAAAGGAATACAGAGAAAGCCTCTGTTAGCTCGAAATCTTTTCTTGGTCAGAGAGGCCCAAATGCCTTCCCTTGATCCACAGTTCTTGAAGCCAGACACAGCGGACCTTTTATTTAGAAACAAAGACCCCGATTTCCCAACCTGCGGTCTCTTTCCTGTAGTACCGTCTCAACGGCCAAGCAGCCGGTCCCCATCGTGTTCTGTATAACGAAATCAGCACTCCATCCAGCACCCCGTCCGGCTCGCTTTTGGCGCAGAGAGCCCTCACCAACAGTATAAAGCACACCATGAAAACTGCCTGCATGCAGAACCCCGGTAGGACCTTGCTTGACAAACAAGGGTCCGGAGACGGTGGGAATCTTAGTCATGTCCTTGGCGTGCTCCAAGGGCTTCAGATGTACTTAAGAGCCACCGGTCTTGGTGGCTGCAAACAGCGGAAGACAACGGGCTGTGGGTTTGGGTTCTGCTTTGGGCTGCAATATTCTGATTTTGCTTTCTGCCTCTTTAGTTATCCCAGGGAGGGTGCCTGCTGAACCTGCTTCGGTTGCCCCACCCTTGCAGGAGGGCACAGAGTGAGTATTTTTTCAGAGGTTTCCAAAAGGAATGTGCATTTGAACATGTGGGTGGAGAGCTTGATGTGCCTCTGGCTCAGTGGGATTTTCCTGCGCATTTATTCTGCCACATGTCCACGTCAGGCCCCGGAGAGTCTTCACTATTGATGATTTTGAGATCGGGAGGCCGCTGGGCAAAGGAAAGTTTGGCAACGTTTACCTGGCCCGGGAGAGAGATTCCAAATTCATTGTGGCGCTGAAGGTGCTCTTCAAATCCCATATGGAAAAGGAAGGGGTGGAACACCAGCTGCGGCGGGAGATTGAGATCCAGTGTCACCTGAGGTACGGCGGGAGCTGCGGCCTGCAGTTCAGACCCAGTTCTTGCCAGAATTGGCTTTGAATCGGGGTTCTGCATGGGGTAAGCCTTTTGTGGCTCATTTAATGAACAGACCCGTGGGTGAATCCAGCACAGAACAAGAATGCAAGTATTTGAGACTAAAGCTTTAAAAGCACCTTGGTGTCATACAATAGTCCTCGCCTTATGACCAGTTGCTTTGCAATTGTTTATGACATATCTGTCTTGGGACTACATATGACCCAGATTTCAAAGTGCTGATGGTCACCCCCTGCAGTCACACGATTGTACATCAGGCAGTCAGCAAAAAAACACATTTATGACCATTTGCAGTGTCTTGTGGTCACATGATTGCATTTTACAATTGTTTTGCCAAAACCTAGCATTGACTTCTGGTTTTTGTTGAAACTGCACCAATAGCAATCCAGTGGTTTGCTTAACAATCACGGCACCCACTTAACGACCACTACAAAAGTTGTAAAATAGGGTCGGTCACATGACTGTCATAACCTAGGATTGGCAGGCTCTATTGTGGTCAAAAGTTGAGGATGAACTGAAGGAAGATTACTCAACCTGAGATGATGGGGCCAGGATGGAGAAAGTGATCTTTTTGCTTACCGGGCTGCCTTTGAATGTGTTTCCCTGTCTTGCAGTCACCCCAACATCCTGCGTCTCTACAACTATTTCCACGACAAGAAGCGGGTGTACCTAATCCTGGAATACGCCCCTCGAGGGGAGCTCTACAAGGAGCTGCAGAAATACCAGCGCTTTGATGAGCGGAGAAGTGCCACGGTCAGCCGTGCTCTTGATGGGAAATGTCTTTGTCCTTTGATGGGAAAGTTGGGCGTTTTTAGGGTGTTTTAGGGTCTCCTCTCCACTGAATTAACTGGTGGCTGCAGACCCGGGGTGGTTTTCTATGGAGGCTGTGGATGTGGGCCAGTCTCTCTCAGTCTTTAGTGCCCAAATGGGATGAGGTAGGTCTCTCTTAGAGACAGTGGCATCTCAGGGTCTCCAACAGCCCTCCTTTGCCTATCTCTACAGTACATGGAAGAGCTGGCCGATGCTCTTCTGTATTGTCACAGCAAGAAGGTGATCCACCGCGACATCAAACCCGAGAATCTGCTTATGGGGCTGAAAGGAGAGCTGAAGATTGCCGACTTTGGCTGGTCTGTGCATGCTCCGTCGCTCAGGTTGGTTGCCCTGGGATCCTAATTGCCACCAGTGACTTGGAAAGAGGGGATTTTAAGCACAAAAATGCTTCTTTTGGGCTTTCTCAGAATGGCTACATTCGGCTGAGCCCCTCTCCTTTCCCCAATGTTCCTCAGGAGGAAGACCATGTGTGGCACTCTGGATTATCTGCCCCCTGAGATGATTGAAGGCAAAGCCCATAACGAGAAGGTGGATCTTTGGTGCATTGGGATCCTCTGCTACGAGTTCCTGGTGGGGAGTCCTCCTTTTGAGAGTGCGTCCCACTCTGAGACCTATCGACGTATTGTATCGGTGAGCTCTTCTGCCTTGCCGGTCTTATGGATGAGGTTCTGCACAAGATTATATTAACTCCAAGCAAGGCTGAGCAGTCAAGGGTGGGAGGGAATGGACTATGAAGCTTAAATTCTGTGTCAAGATCTGTGACAGGATTAAACAAAGTCCAAGTAGTCCTTGACTTACGACTGGTTGCTTAGCAAACATTCAAAGTTATGACAGACTCAAAAAAATTCCTCCTTCCTGTGATCGCATTTTGAACGCTCAGCAATTGACCCACATTTATAGCCTTTTGCAGCATCCTGCAGTCATGTGACCATAATTTATGTTTTGTTGCTGTTTATTTACAGTTTCCAGCTAAGGATACCTCTTGGGGACAATGGGTTTGCTTAATGACACTGCAAAAAAAACATGCAAAATTTATTTAGTCACATGATGACTTGCTTAATGACTGGCACAACTTATTACTGCAATTCTGGGCTCAGTTGTGGTTTTAAGTTGAGAACTACCTATAAATTGGATGTTAGACTTTGGTGCTTTTGAATCAGGGCAAGTACTGGAATTGACTAAACAGACTCCTTCCTTTAGAAGGCAGAGCCAAGATCAGTATCAGAGCCACATGCATATATACATATACTTTTAATTATTTGGTTTACGTCTTTTATTTTGCACAACTCAATGTGGTATACTTGCCTCCTGTTTTCTACATAACAGGAAATTTCTGGTGGGTTGGACAGAGAGGAGCTTGCCCAAAATCACTCAGCTGGCTTTCCTGCTAAAGGGATGATTAGAACTCATGGTCTCTTGGTTTCTAGCCTAGGATCTTTCCCACTATACCAAACTGGCTCTCTTTATATTCATTTACATATTTTATTAATATATAAATCTATATAAATGTGTATGTGTGTATACACATACATTGATACATATGTAAGTAAAAAGGGTCAGTTTGGTGTAGTGGTTAAGGCATCAGTCAAGAAACTGGAAGACTCTGATCTAATCTTGCCTTAGGTATGAAGCCAGCTGGGTGATTTTGGGCCAGTCACTTTTCTCTGAGCCCCAGGAAGGAGGCAATGGCAAACTGCTTCTGAAAACATTGCCTTAGTTACCGCTCATCTGGACTAACGTGATACACGGTACGTGAAATTTTCTTTGAAGAGCCATTGGAAGTTACAGCTGGTCCAGAATTTGGTAGCATTAATAGTTCTAGGTACATCTCGGTATGCTCAAGTAACACCACTACCATGTGGGCTGCACTGGTTACCAGTAAGCTTCCAGGTGTGATTCGGGGTGCTGATGATCACCTATAAAGTCATTTGTGGTTCAAGACCTGAATATTTTTCCTTCGTATATCTGTGTTTAACTCTTGTAAGCTGTACAAGTGTGTGGCCATGTAAATTGGGAAAATAAATCAGGCACCTAACCACACATAGACAGTTCACAACCAGGCCTAGGCTGTAAATCTTCAAGATTTACACTTGAAGAGCTGATATGGAGGCCAGCATTGGAAGTAGGGTGGATTGTTCCTTTGGAGGACCTTTTCTCCAAAAGAGGACCATAAAGAGTCCTCCACCAGTAGACACGCAAGTCCTGTTCATGTTGCCTTGGGGTGAGAAAAAGGACAAAGCAATGAATGAGTGTGGCAAAGCTTCTTCCTCTGCTCCTTTTCTTTTTTGTATTGGATGCAAACGGCTTTAATGGCAGGTGTCAGTGATGCATAGTGGCAGGTGGACTTTACCTCAGACAAGAGGTTCCATGCGCTTTCTGGGCATCTCGTGCTAGTTAAGTGTTAAATAGAAATCACCTTGTTAAATTTTCTGCTTTGGAGCAAGGAGGGCTCCAGAGATGTATTCTCAAGGATGAAAAGCCCATGATGATCAGGTAACCCTATCTTGGAGCAACCACATTGCTTGGGTTTCAGGCCACTTGCTAGGCTAAAACAAGGCTTGCTGGTATCCGCAGCAATTATTCAATCTGCCAGCTTCTCCAGGCTTTCCTGTTGTGGTTGTGCACTCACCTTGGCTCTGCCTCCTTCCCTCCCTAACAGGTAGATCTCAAGTTTCCATCCTTTGTGACCGAAGGTGCCCGGGATCTGATTTCGAAGCTGCTGCGTCATAACCCGGCTGACCGCCTCCCACTGCAAGCCGTGATGGAGCACCCTTGGGTGAAAGCCAATTCCAAGCGGGTGCTGCCTCCAGTCTTCAACCCGGTGCCCTTGAACTAGCTCTGTGGGGAGGAACTGGACAACCTCTCAGCATTGTCCCCAGTGTATTGGGCTGCTGAGGTTTGGGGTGGCATTCTTGCAGGGGATTTGGGGGAGGGACTTCTTTTTTGGATTGCAACCACACTTGTTCCCCCAAGATTTACACTTGAAGAGCTGGTATGGAGCAGAATCTGGTTTCTGAGTGCTATGAAAATATTGTGAGTGGCCACCATCACCTGGAGGGACAGATCTTCCTTGAAAGGCTAAGGAGTCATTCTTTTTGTCCTGATCCCTGATGGCTGACCTCTCCTTCGGAGTCATCCTGGAACTGCCACCGTGGCATCCAACGTCTTCCAGGCCTTGACCCTTGTTTTTTTCAGGAATAAGCCAACCATTTCCCAAACGGTATGCCTGATCTTTGTGTATATATTTTCTAGATGTTCTAGTAATTTTAATAAACTTTTCTTCCAGACTTGGCTGACTATTTTTTAGCTGTTTGTCCTAGCATATTTCTGGAAGTTAAGCCTATGTTCCAAGAATGGTGGAAATGACAGCTGCATTGATTGGCACTGTGCTTGGCATAAAGTTCTTTTGATTAACAGTGGAAAGAATAAATCAGGAAATAGGAATTACTCATTCCTGGACATTCTGTAAAGTGCTTCTGATAGAGATACTTCACTTTACAGCTATGTGTATTTGTTGAATTTATTGTTAATGCTGATAGTGACAGTTCTGTTCTGCTTTTAGCATCTTAGGAATATAATTTTTTGCTTTTCTGATATGAAAAATCTGCATTTGGCTGCTTCGGGTACAGGTAAGCATGAGATGAACATGTGAGTCATGCTTCCCACTTTTTTGATGCTGTTGTAACATACAGTCAACAGATGGTCATAAGCTGAGGACTACCTTTATGAATCTTTGCCCATAGAGACATTTTTTTCCATTTCATGTTTTGGCAGCACAATTTTTAAAATGGTGCAATATGGCGTGGGAAGACCACCAGCTGTTTAAAGTTATGAAGCCCAGTGAGACCAAAATGCTGCGAGCCTTTTAGAGCCATTAGAACAGGCTGATGCTATGCAATACTTTACAGGAAGTCCTCGCCTTGCAACCATTTGTTCAGTGACTATTCAAAGTTACGATGACACTGAAAAAAGTGACTTACAATCCGTCCTCACGCTTATGACCATCGCAGTATCTTCATAGTGACAGATTTAAAATTTGGGCATTTGGCAACCTGCATGTATTTATAACAGTTGTGATATCTCAGGGTCTCGTGATTGCCATTTGAGCTCCAGCTTCTGACAACCAAAATCAATGGGGGAAGCTAGATTCACTGAACCACCACATGATTCAATAACTATGGCAAGAAAGATAGTAAAATTGGTCAGGACTTGATTAACAACCACCTTGCTTAGCAACAGAAATTCTGCTCCTAATTGTCCTATATCGACCATGTGTATGTATTTTGTCTTTCAAATTTGATAAAAGTTGTAAACTCTGTGTCTGGATGGTATAGGGGACCTTTTATGCTTGCTTCTAAGTAAGATGGTTTATTCAGTAAACCCAGTTTTCTGAGTGGGCAAGGACTTGGAATCGGGAGCTAACCCTCCAGGCTGGGTTAGCACAATATGCCAGGTTAAAATGTGGTTGGTTGCTTCACTTGTGGCTGTGGGGGTTGTGCGAACACAACCAATGTCTTTTGCTCAAGAGCTGCCCTTTTCCTTTGCAACCTGGTGCCCTCCGTGCATCCCCCTGAAAACTGGTTGGGAATGATGGGAGGTGATGTCCCTTGGGCACCAAGTTAGCACTGCCTGGCTTTCAAATCTGGTGCATGGACTAAACCCCAGCTTGAACCAGGACAGCTGGTTTGTGCAAAGCCAAGGCAACCACGCATGCTTCAGTGCTCTGCGGGTCAGGCTTTTCCTCAGTGGAGTGAAATTCCTCGGTGTGGGTCGAAAGATCTGTCGCCATGGGGTGAGGCACCGTCAGTGCGGTGACGAGCCTCGGATTTACATCTCCATCCCTGGTGATGCTGCCACGGCCCTGAGGCTGTACGGTCTGGATGGGGGACCATAGGCTTCGGTTGAACCCTGGCAAGACTGAGTGGCTTTGGGGGTCTGGGGACCCGGCGCTGGGACTTTTCCACCTTTAACTCTAGATGGGGTGGCACTACCCCAGACAGACCCAGTGCGCAACCTGGGGGTCCTCCTGCTCAAGGAGCAGGTGGCAGTCGTGGCCAGGAGGGCCTTTGCAGGACTGTGTGTGGTGCGCCAGTTGCGCCCCTTCCTAGAGCGGAGCTCCCTTCACTCAGTCACTCATGCCCCTGTCATCCCGTGGCTGGATTACTGCGGCGTGCTCTACGTGGGGCTACCCTTGAAGAGCACCCGGAGGGTGCCGCTGGTGCAGAATGCGGCTGTGCGGATGGTTCGAGGGTCCCCTAGAATGGCCCATGTGGCACCCTTATTCCTGCCCGTCTGCTTCCGGGCGCAGTTCAAGGTGTTGCTTCTGACCTTCAAAGGCCTTCACGGCAGGGGACCGGGTTGCCCAGGGAACCGCCTCACCCCGGGGCGATGTCCCTCACCAGCAGGTCCAGGGGAAGAGACCTTCGGATCAAGAAGAGCCTTTTCGGCTGCGGCTCCTGCCCTGTGGAGCCTCTTGACCCCAGAGCTGAGGGCCGCGCCCACCCTTCCGACCCTCCGAAGAACCTCAAGACCTGGCTCTCCAAGCTGGCATGGGGGTAACCATCTTGGAGGTGGTTGGGGGTTTAATACCTCCCCTGGTCCCGTGGGTTAGTTTTCAAGGTTTCTGTTTTTATTATGTGTTTTACTGTAAGCCGCCGAGAGGCGTTTTGAATTCGGGGGCGTATAAACTTAACAAATAAAATGCCCCCTTTTGAGGTCCCTCGAGCTGGCAAGGGGCGTTTTTGAGGAGATTTCCCTTCGCGGACGGCTGCCGTGTTTTGATTCGTTTTACTAAAGCTTTCGACGCTTTCTTCTCTTCTCCTCGCCCCGCCCAGCGAGCCGACGGGGTGAGAAGCAGCCCGGCCAACATGGCGGCCACCTCCTCCTTCCTCGCCCTCCCCCCCCCGTCACCGAAATGCCCGGATGTAACAGCTCGGCCGCCATTTTCCTTCCTCTGCCGAAGCTAGCAGCTGCTTTCGGGGAGCGCGAGCCTCGCCGCCGCCGCCGCCACCGCCCGCTCGCCCCAGCCAGCGTCCTCAGAGATGTAAGTAGCCCTCGGTGCAGAGCGGGGAACGGCATGCAATGCTCCTGGGCTTGCATTAAGGCAGGTGCATGCAAGAACGCAGGGTTTTCTTCCCGCGCGACTTGAGCCGCCCACGCCTCGGATTCCGCCCGCAGTGTGCGGGTCGCCTGTTGTTTTTCTGGGTGGGGAAGGGTCGTTGCAAGGAGATCGATGCCGTGCACCCCTCCCCGGCTTGCACTGGATTTTATGCATATGGGACCTCCCTCCCACGCCTTGTTTTGCCTGGGGGGCAAAAGAGGAGGGGGGTCGTCCGCTTTGGATCAACGGCGAGAACGTTAATGGGGAAGGGAGCTAGGAAAATAAGTAAACAAACCTTCCTGCCCCTTTTGCTGCAGTTGATACTTCCTTTTTCGGTCTCTCTTCCCCCACCCAATAGTCTGAAGTGGTCTGGAGAGGAGAGCGGGGGTTCTGATCTGGGGGGAGGGGGCTGTATTGCCTTCTTCCACCCCCTTCCCCAAAGAAGGCTTTGCTTTTTAAACGCTCTCTTCCTGCCCCACCAGATCGCGCTGTCCCTTGTGCCAGCGAAATCAACAGGGGCGCCCCAATGAATGAAGAAATGCACCAATTAAAATGGAGGGTCCTCTTAAGGGGCCCCCTCCCTCCCTCCAAATTTCGAAAATCAGGGAACTGATCCTCCCCGATGCTCTCCACCCCGGGGGAGAGAAAGATAAAAAACGTACTAGTAATGTTCCATTTTTATCTATCATTCCCAGGAATAAATGAGGTCATCTTGCAC
>JANHZU010008750.1:244720-274634 GCA_032468055.1 Acrochordus granulatus | reverse complement strand
GTGATGGGTGTGAGCTTGGGAAGACTCCGGGAGGCAGTGCAAGACAGGGAGGCCTGGCGTAATGTAGTCCATGGGGTTGCGAAGAGTCGGACACGACTGCGCGACTGATCAACAACAACAAAATTCTTTTTCATATTAAAATTATACTTCAATAATAACCTTTGCAGAGGTTCTGGAGATTCATCTGATCTTGGATTCCAGTTGAATTTTGTATACTTTGCGAAACAGTGTAGGAATTACAGTTAACCTCGAACTCTCAGATTCATATTCCTGATCAAGAATGAAACTTTCCTCCTCTCCCCCCACGTTCCACAATTTGATTGAACAATTAAAAAATGAGATATAAAATGATTTATCATAAATATATGCATAGAAAAATCTTTAAAGCCTCAATATTTATTCTGGTCAAGATAACCCATTAAAGGCTAATAGAAAAATACATCATAGATATGTTAACCTGGATTGAATTAGCCAACTTCCTTCTTTTTGCTTTTAAAAGTCTTGATGTTTATTCCTTTTAAGTAGTATCTCAGAAACTGATTTCTTTTTATTCTCTCTTTATCTTTTCTTAGGAACTTCTTCCTAAGTGTAAAACCTCTTTTGTAAATCCAAGATAAGAAAATTATCCAAGTCACTGAGTAGAAATCCACACATCCAAATCACTCTTCTGATTTATTATTTGTATGTCTGTTTTATCATTAAAACATCAGCAAGTTTCATTTGTAAATCCTGCGTAACTTCCTTGTCAATATCATCCTTGTAGTCTCTCATTCTGAAATCCATACTGAAAGCAGCCTGTTTTTTTTTATTTACATCCATTTCTATCTTTGAAACCCATTTTTATAATCGCAGACAATCTTAAGCAAAAGTTCTGAGTACATTATTATCAAAATATCCTTGAAATCTTCCAGAGTTAAAATATTGTTCTCCGTGATGAAACATGCCATTCTGAAGGTTTATAGGATCCAAAAAAATAAGAAGCCAGGTGATTAAGAAAGGAGGAATGTGAACTCGGAGTCCACCTGAAGGCTCCGAATTCGGTGAGATAACCTAATTTTTCCTGCTCCAGAACTTTTGTTTTACAGTCTCATTACAGGAAGCCTCTGCAAGGAGCACTTTTGAGCAATCCTGGTCCTTTCCATAATCCAGAGAGGAGTTTGGGGAGTCAACCCATTCACTGGCTCCTCTTTTGTCTGTTCACCAACTCTTAGGAGAATTTCCTCAGAAATCCTAGGTTTTGTACTGCTTTAAAGCTTACTACAGGTAAAAAAAGCATGCAAAATTGTGTTTTAATAATACAGAGTAAAAAAAATTCTAAGGTTTTTGAAGGACTCATCAATTCAGTGACTTTTTTTCTTTTCTTTTTAGATGTTCACATGTGAATTCTAATGTGAACACATTAGAATTTTCACATGTGAGATGCAAGGTTCTTGCATTTATCTTACTTACAAGGCAGTGGGTTGGAGGGCAGTGTGTGGATATAAGGTAATGCCATGTTTCATGCTTGGGTACCTCCCAGATAGATTAGTGCAATGCACTCTACATGGGGCTGCGTTGAAGAGTTTTTGGAAGCTTCAGCTGGTATACGATATGTTCCTCTGGAATGGCACACATTCACCTTTGCTCCGTGAGCTGCATAGTTGCCAGCTGACCTGCGACAGTGGTGGGCCATGATTATAAAACAGCTGCTCATTTTAAATGATGCACCTTCTTACATCTCTGGATTCTGCCCATTTTACCTGGAGGTGATAAATAGAGAAGATTATGATGGTCTTCACAGAAAAAAAGATTGAATGAGGGTGGATAAAAGGTGATGTTTCCCTTTTCCTTTGAAGCAGAGGAAAAATAAATGTTATGGGAATGGATTATGCTGATTTTAAGAAACTCCAGATAAATGCTTTGTTTGAAAGACATCTAGGTGGAAACTGAAACAAAATTAATAAGGAAAGTGTTCTGAAGAAGTTTTAAGAAAATTAAAAGACAATAAGGAAAGCAACAGTGTTTCCTTATTCCTGCTTTCCAATGTTTGCTGCCCATTAATGACTCCTACAATTAAAGATATTAAAAACTGAACTGTGAGTGAATGGAGGGGAAGAAAGTTAAAAATAAGAATGGCTGACACCCAGAATCTTTGAAGTCACAAGCCACAAAAAAAGCTGTGTGTATCTCTGTGTCACCTTTGAGTCCAGGTGATTGCCTGGACATGTATCTGCAGTTTGCTGGACGTTTCAAAAGTGCTTTGCATCGCCTGCTTCTTCCTAGGATTGAGACAGAGTGATTGGCCCAAGGTCATCTAGGTGGCTTTGTGCCTAAGGTGGGACTAGAACTCATGGCCTCCAGGTTTCTAGCTTGGCGCTTCAACCACTTCCTTAAACTGGCTCTCAAAACAAGCTACCTGATGTATTATATTTTGGTAAACTGCAATCCCTTTGTACAAGCTATAATATACATATTTCATTGAGAAGTATTGAATGGATAACATTTTCTCCTGTCGGGGGACTTTTTATAAATTGCCTTAAAATAGTAATATTCTTTCAATTTAGCCTCCTTGACAGAGAAAATGAGATAATTCTGCAACCATATATTTTGGTAAACCCCTCAGAAGACGGATTGGATCCACATGCTCTTGATCAAATTGTGCACCGTATGGACTGTAGTTATATATAAAACTTACATGATGAGATGACAGGGCAATTCTCCCCCACTCAGCGTGTTTCAACATCTGTTGAACAACAGATCAGCAGAAAGAAAATAAGGGTGGATGCTGGTTTTAAGGGGAAAAGAAATCCAAACAGCTTGCCTAATTTTTTTTACAAGTCAGGATAAAAAAATAAATAAAGGCTGGGAAGGTTCCTGTTCTGTTCACAGTGTTCCTCTGACATCTCTCACTTTTCTTCTTTCAAATTTTGGAGGTTTGCATGTTTCTCCACAGGCCAGCTGGGGAGACACCATATGAAATTTTCTCCTGTGATGAGAAATCTGATCTTTCCTAAAACATCCATGTGTACAGAATCATAATGACCCAAAGAAACAAGGGAGAAATGCAGTAGTATAAATAACTATGGTAACACATTAATCATGGAAAAGTAGACTTGAAATTTACTAATATGTTCAACAGAGAGTTATTCATTACATGCTTTGTGTATATTTGTCACACTCACCAAAAGCAGTCCACATAAGCAAAAGTCTTGAAAGTTTCTTATGCTTTCAGAATGCTCTTTTAAGTTTTTCACATTACTGCTTAAAGAAGGGGGGAAGGGGTGTTAAATGATCCAGAGCTCCTGTTCCACAGCCATTAAATGATGAGCAAGTTAAAATACATTTGGTGTGAGTTGCATTAAGAGCTGTGATCCTTCTAGTCATTTTTTGTTTTAATTGCATCATCTTTCATATCACTTTGAAATATTTCAAATGCAGGCTGAGAGCCTGTCTTCCCAAACAAATGAGACCAAAATAAAAAAAACGAATAAAGGAAATTGCAGTATAATGGAACAAATGGCTTGCAGCCATACCACTATGGGCTATGTGATCTCATCAGAGCAAATATGTTAAGCTGCCTTGAATTTGGTTAGCACTAGAATAGTGAATCTCTGAAGGAAGTTATGGGGAAATGTGGTAGTGGCATCTTGGTAGGTGGCAGCTTTTATTTCAGAATCAGGATTTAATTAAACATTCCCATGACTGCTAGAGGGTGCTTGTCCATGGGAGGTTCCAGATGAGATGTCACTGTTTCCTGAAGTTAAGCAAAACTGTGCTTTATGGCACAGCAGAACTCACGGCCTCTTTATTCTGGTCAGATTACAAAGCCAATGTTTTTGCTTGTCCTCTCCTCTCCGATAGCTGGCCTTTTTTTTTCCTCTTTCCATTTCCTGCCTGTGTAAATATAGGGAGACATTAGAAGTAGGAATGTCAAACATGTACACTGACCATTTAAACAAAGATCTACTCATAGCTTTGGGGTCTATTGACTCGATAAAACTATTCCTCCTGCTGCTTTGACTGAATGCTTCTGAAGAGAGCAGATTTCAGTCTGAATTTTCAATGGAGTAGAACAAGAGTGAACATGAGCAGGAGGATGATGTAGCTGATCACGTTGCCAGTTTACAGTGGTCCCTAGTGCTCTACTAATTTTGCTTTCTGGGACTTGTCCCTGGTAAATAACTATTCTTGATTACCTTTAAAAAAGTGCAGATAGTTGATGTTGTGTAGATAGATATCCACATTAATTCCTTTTCTGTCTGTCATTTAACATCTTGTTTGAAATGGGCCTCTTATTGGAATATAAATGATATACTTATGTTTCATTGTATAATAAGCCAGATGTTTATTATTGTTGTCATTATTTTTGCATATTTCTCCACCAAGTCTCATTTATTCATGAGACTTGGCCCATAGTATGAGTGATGCATGATCATTGCTTATTACATTAAATATGTCTTTTGTGTTATTAAATATATTGTGTCTTTTGTGTTATTTTTCTGTTTTTGCTTATTGTATATCACTCAGAGTTCTAGTGACTGAGGTGGTATACAAAATTATAAAGCAAGATATTCCTGAATCTTAGAAAAGAAAAGAGAAGAGACAGTGTTATGATGGTGGTTGTGTTACTTGAGAAAGGCCCTAATGGCTTTTTATCCTTTGAGGAAGCTGCCTACCATCCGCTACCACATATCTGCTGTTCAAGGTTATTTCTTGACATTTTCAGAAGATAGCAGTAAAGGAGCTGATAATGTCAATAAAATGATGAGAATATTTTTATCTGTGAAGTAATGATGAATATACCATTGCAAAATGCTCATCACTCAGTCTACAGTGTGCTGTTCTTTAGATGCTCCTGGCTAGTTTAGTAAGTGTTATAATAACTCTATTGCCGCCAAGGGTAACATTTTAGGGACCACTGAATGCTTTGGAATTACTCTCCATAAAGGAGAAAATCTGTCAGAATATCCTGATGCTGGGGATGTTGAAAAGGAGTGTATTTCAACCTCTCATTGACGAAGTAACAACACTATCTTTTCCCAGTGTCTGGGTAGAGAGGAACAGGCAGTGGGTACCTCCCATTCTGAGAACTCTCCAACCTTGTCCTAAATGGGACTGCACTCCCTCATTTGGGCATGTCAAATGGTTTTTGTGGACTCTCAGCTTCTGCTCAAAGAGCAGGTGCAGATATGGCTAGGGAAACTTTTATATAAATTCAATTTGTGAGCCACTCCTTTCCCTGGACTGAGAGGCTCTCCTTACCATCAGTCATGTCACGATCACTTTGGGCTTACTGTAATATGCTATTGAAGCCACCAAGGCATGCTTTTTTGCCTAAAATGGACAGGTAATTTGATTTGATCACTATGTGCACACCTGCTGAAAACCAATGTGTATGTGTGGAGAAGGCTGCTTTCCAAGGAACTCCAAGAGAATGCAGAGTGCAGCAGCACGAGCAATGATGAATAAGCTTTACCTAATCCCTGTAATAGTAGCTGGCAGCTCTGTGAGAAAGTTCCTAATATCTTTCCTAATCCTATATCTTTGTAGTTTCAGTTCATTAGCTCTGGTCTTGCCTTCTAGGGTCATAGAGAACATGTTCACCCTCTCTTCGATATGTTTAGCTTTTAGGTGTCTGAAGAATGCCAGCATACCTCCCTTAGTCTTCTCTTCTGAACATAAAGTATACCCAGTTTCTTTAACTTGTCTAATCCCGTTACCATATCCTCTTAACTTGCTCCAGTTTGTGGATGTCCTTTAAATACTGAGATACCCAGAAATGGTCAATAATATTCCAAGCTGTACCTGACCAAGGGAAAGTGCAGTGGAACAATTATTTCCTATGATCTGGATTTTATAGTCCTGTTAATACATTACAAACAGTATTTGTCTTTTTAGTAACTGTTTCCCATGTAAGTTTATGTTAAGGTATGATCTACCAGGACACCTTTTCACATGTGCTACTGCCAAGTCAGGTCTCTCCTATCCTAGATTTGCACTTTAAATTATTTTTCTCCTCCAATACAGGACTACATATTTGTCCCTAATTTTTTCCTTGTACATTTCAGTCTCTTTAAGCTTGTCTAGATCTCTTTGAACCTTCTTTATCTTCTGAATTGTTAGCCAATTCTCCTAGTTTCTGCCAAACTGATAATCATCCCCTCAACCCCTTTATCCATGTCATTAATACAAATGTTAAATAACAGAGGGCTGAGGACATATCCCTACTGCACTCAACATCAATTTTCAAACAGATGTGGAACCATGTCTGAATACTATGTTCATGGAGCAAATTATGAATCCATCTATGAGTTATTACCTAACCTGTATTTTACCATTTCATTAATGGGGAATCATGAGAAACGTTGATACCCTTGGTGGCTGCTACCAGGGGACCTGGTCCCTTCAAGCATCCAAGATAAGATCTCTTGGAGAACCAAGAGATTAAATGGCCTTTGGATAGCTTCACATGTTTGATATAAAATGTGGAAAATGAAAACAAAGAAAACACTGGAGAATATTCTGGAGAATGACAATCTGTAAATTCTGTTGCTATGTGAACATTCATATTATAATTCTCTCTTTTTCTCTCTCCCCATTAAAAGATATATATTTCTGGCTGCTTTACAATTTCAGTGCTGTCATTCATTATTAAAAATAAGACACCACACTTTTTTTATAACTGGTGGTAAAATTTTATTATTCAAGTTTAGATGTAACAGACATCTTTTGCTGCCTGAAGAATTGTTTGCATAAGAAATACACCAGGAACACAGTTCTGAATAGAAATGAACATGCAATATGAAGACTGAGGTGGGAGGGAATAAAAGGAGAGGGAGGGACGAGAGCAGAAACAAAAAACACAAACAATACAAAATACTGTTCTGTTGTATAGAACAGAGCAGTGATGAGCATTCTAGATTCAGTTCAGACCTACATTTAAAAAAAAAGTATTTTTGGAAAAAGTTGAAACTTCTATTGTTGAATATTGCTATTACATTAACATCAGCAATATTCTGAGATGGGCTTACTCCAGCAAATGAGAATATATTTAGAAAAGGAAAGAAGCATTCATCACATGAATCTAATGGAGGCAGAGTATTTTAGATACCATTAAGAGTAGAATAAGGAGAGGAGGATAGAGTATTTAAGGAATATTTTTACGCCATGGGCACAATCTACTGAAATTCTGCTTCTCCAATGAAAGGCAAAGCATCAGCTTCCATTCATTTGAATTAGGCTTGTACAGTTGAATAGTGTATTTCTGGGTATCATTTGAATTAATAGGATAGAGAAGTTTATAACTTGGATTTTCTGTCTGAAATATCTCTGTAACATTTTTGGAAGATGAGTCCACCAGGCCATGGCTGTGACAGCTGAGAACATAATATTTTCTTGACAATTTTGCATCTAAGCAGGTAGGTTTAGTTTGCATCCTGGGCTCACTGCTTCTGATTTTTATATAATTCTTCTCATCAGATATGCTTTCCCTGTATTATCACTGTTGCTCCCTTAAAGGTGGTTATTAAATTATCTTGCATATAAACATTTTAGTTTTTAGAAGATCATTATGGATAAAAGATCCAGTATTTCCTATGGTGTACCTACTTCCCTACACATGAAAGTGATTTTCTAAGGGCAGGAAACTCCTTGAAAACAATGGAAGGCTTTTTCAAATCTTGATTGGATTTTTGAGAGTTTTAGTTTAACAAATCGAGAGAGCACTGGATTCATGAAAGGTGCTCTCTAAAAAGACAGTCTGAACCCAACAAATCAAAATGGAAACCGCACTGAAGACTGAGTCTACTCATTTCATGGAAAAACTGAAATAATAAGTCCTTTTCAAACTGGACATATCACATTAATAGGAATGAGCAAATATTCAAAACTTTGGCTTACCAATAAAACTGGGTATAAAAAATCCAGATAGAATAACCTTTTGGAAAAAAAAGAGACATGGAATTGAGAAGATAATAAATATCTTTTGTTGGCACTGCACTTAGGTCATACTATCTCCTTCTCTCCCTTTATGCTTGTGTACATATATATATGAATGAGTATCACACTAGCCTCAGTTGTTCCCTCTAGTACCTATCAAGTCCTTGGAGTATTTTTCAGTGCATACTTAGAGTCATCAAACATCTTAGTACTCCAAATATTTATTTTAATTTTTGGCTGACAAACTGACAGCTGATATCGTTCAACTCTTTAGACAAGAAAATGGGTCACTGCAAGGAAAAAAGAATTTCCATGTAATTGGGAAAATATCTCCAGTTTAAACCTTTATTTTGCATTTTTATTCAAATGTTAAACATGCAATATTTGGACAGAGATGGTCAATTGCACTAGAAAGCTGAAATCATAATTACTAAGCTCAAGCATGCATAATGTAGTGCTGAACCTGTTTTGTTCTTTATATATTTCAATGTATTCTATATTGTATAATTTGTCAAGTGTGGATGGTCATTTCTGTATCCCTCCTGATCTCTGCAACAAAAGACCAAGCCTCATGGCAACAGAAAACTAAACCTGAAATTGTGCAGAGGCTCATCATAACTATGTGCAGAGCTCAGTTTCATAAAGGATACAGGAGTGACAATCTAATGCCTATTCTTTTGGGTGGCTTACAGATCTTCTAAGCAAAACACAAGAAGGTTACTGGTTCTTCCTGCCATTTTTAATGAACTGTATGCTTCTGTCAGTACATCCATTTTTGAATTATTTTTTTCCAGAATGAGAGCCTATTTAGGCATAAATTAAGTCCAGAGAGACAGAAAAGAGTCTTAGCGATTACTATGATACAATTCCTCATCAAATCTACTCTGGAGGATTCAGGGACTTCCTAGAGCAGTTTTAATCCAGCAAAGAGAATGTGGTGGGAAGAAAAGGAAGGGAAAATATACTTGTATAAAACATGAGGACATGTTAATGAAAATAAGGAAATAACAGGTCAGTGGCATTCTTTTCCATCAGTACTGTAAAACAAAACTTTTTTTTACAATGGATCTTATCCCTAGAGAGCACATGGGGGGGAGGTATTAAAAATAAAGTATTAATGCACAGAAATAATGTTTAGATAATCTAAGCCCCCATTCCCCAAAAAATCTATCATTCTAGACAGACTGGGTCAGTCTATTTAATATTTTAATTTAAAAAAAATGTACAAAGGTTAAGCTTTACAACAGACATATTGTTCCATCTCACAATAACAAATCTATTTTTGTGCAAAACCATCTGGATCTTTTTAGATGGAAGCAGCATTTCAAATTGCCCTACTCTGAATCCAGCATTAAGATGTTGTTAAGATAAGCAATATAAAGATCCCAGTTTCTTTTCAGCTCACCAAAACTTTTCACTTTAAAACAGCTTTTTTCAGGAATAACTCCACTGGTGGCAAATTAAATCCATAGCTACGAGGGACTGGAATCTAACAAAGCAAGAGATAATTCTAGGATAAAATACAGATAAGTCTAGATAGCCCAGTGTATTATTTTTTTAAAAAAATATAATATTGAAATGCAGCGGAATTTGTTTTTGCAATATTTTGCTAGCAACTATACAATGTGGAATATGTTAATTGCTTTTTGAACAATTACAATACTAACTGCATGTATTCTTTAAATGTTAATGCAGATATAACTGGGAACATTTTAAATGACAGTTGAACATCCAATGACAAGTCTAAATAGTCCTGAAGGGGATATGTTGTAACAGGCCACCATCAGCAATGCCATTCTTGATGAAAAGTCTTGAGTGGGCTACAGATATGTATTGTTTATTTTCCTACAATTAAATGCATATTTTGTAGCAGTTTTTTTTAAATGCCATTTAATGCACATTTATTTTCCTATTATGGATTTAAATATATATTTAAGCAGCTGGCATTTTTTTAAATGTCAAATTGTGGCATCAGATTAATTTTGGGCATTTTGATCTTTTGGCTGACAACCTAACACAACTTCTGTTGTTAATGAAACATTAGCTAACTGGAAAAAAAAGAGAGTGTAATTTAAATCCTGCCACTGCCATAAGTACTGGAGAAGAAAAAATGATACATACTTCAAGGTCCTAAAAAATTTCAGAAATAATGTGGAATGGAATTCTTTCTTGACTGTGAATATAAGCAACATCTCTTTTTCTTGAAAAGCAAATTACTATCTATGTCTTGTGGCCTTTTAATGGTCTAATGATCCCAGATAGACAATAAAAAGTTGTATTAAATAAAACTTAGGATCTGAAATATTGTTATACAAAATTGACCTGATATATTGGCTTGGTTCAGAGCAATATGTAGTTGTAGTTGACGTTAGGATAAAGGAAAAGATTCTGTGGCCTTGGTATCAAATAATAACAAATAACAGACTCATTTTAATTAAGTGGAGGAATAATTTTCATCACATTTTCCTCATGCAAGCTCTAAAAAAAAATCACAAGGTGAGCCAGATATTTAGTGACCATATTAATGTTACTCAGGCAGGCTGAGTGAGTTCCTGCTGCTTGCTTTCAATATATATGTAAAGGCATAGTGATGAGTAATCACTATTATCATAGGGCTTGCAGCCCCACAGCAAGCCAAATTGTCACACATATTTTGCTAACTAAGGATTGTACCAGCTGGCATTAAATGTCTATTGGCTGTTTATGCCCCATTTTTGCCTTCCAAAAGGTGGTCGAATGGTCGAATTTCAGAAGGAACCAGATGGATCCCACCCACTTACCCTTTATAATAGTCACATGTAGTGCAATCCTATACAGGAATTTAGGCCATTATGTTCAATTTGGCTTTTATTTCTTGGTATGTATATTTAGAACTATATCTTAGTTACTTTATTTAGGAGGTTTATGGGAAGTTAAAGTGAGATAAAAGTTATACAAGGCCCCATTTACATTCTATAAATTGAGTACCTAGCAAATAAGTGCTGATTTAATTTTCCCAAGACTCCAGTCTTGTGACTCTAAACTCTGTCTTCTCTTTCCATTTTATCTTGCTATATGAATTTAAAATGTTCATTATCTAGATTAGGAAATGATGAGCCTAAATCATTTTAGGGGTAGTTTTAATTAAGTGAGCATTGGGAATAGTAGCTTATAAGTGGGCTCAGAAGAAGGCCCTTCCACATACTTTCTTATCTTGGAGATCTAGCCCATAATTCCCTAGGAAAAAATTAAGAAAATAAAGAGAGGGGTGGGAAAGAAAAGTGGAATATTAGACATTTTAATCTTCATTCGCAGTGACATTTAGGAACCAATTATACTCCACAACCTTAAGAGACTAAGACCGTGCAATGCAAAAAATAAAGCCCCAGCGCAAAAAAACAAAACAAGAAAACAAGCAGCAACTGTGTAATAATGGTAAAAATGGAGTGCAATGCTAGTACAGAATGCAATTAAAAATTTGTGTGCCAGGGAGTCAGATGGCACCTCTTGACATATCTCTGAAATGTTTCAGCTGAAACATAGACAAAGCAATAAAAAGAGGATATATGTTTATCATTTTAAGCATAACAATGTGAGTTAAGAACTTAAGAATACAAAAAGTACTTGGAATGAATAGTGCTACTCTCTTTTTACCTCCTAAGTAGGCATAAAAATATTTTCATTTCCTTCTTCGTCTTCGTCTTCTTCTTCTTCTCCCCCAAAATATCATTATTATGAACAAAGTCCATTCATTTCATGTTACCGTTTACAATTTTAATGCACACACACACGCGCACAAATCAAAGATACCTACTGCAATAGAAAGTTGCTTCATTACCTTGTTTGCTACATTTGCAAATGTAAACAGAGCGAGGCTGAGCCAGCGCTGAATCTTATGCATGATGGAATATCTTTGTTGCATACGTACACTGTAGAAAATAATTATTCAATATGTCAGGCACCATTATTTGAAATGTAATACATTAATATTTACTAGAAAAATAAGTTTTTTTTCCTATTTGTTCTCCCAACTTCTTAAATGAAATAAGTTAATCTGACAGTACATCCAGTAGCTTGTAATATCTCTTGTATATCCCTTTGAGAAAATAACAACAGCAACAACAACAAGAGGACTGTCTGGGCCAAGGTAATGAAACTGAATTGAAGTCCATCCTTTGTAGATTCTTGCAACATCTGTGAAGGTTTGTCTAACAGCACCTTGAACCGATGACTGAATAGTTATTTAGCCCTATTTCCCTGAGCAGTTATGCTGAGGAGTTTTCCCTTCATGGAACAATTTTACAAAAGGTTTATTATTATTATCATCATCATCACTATTATCTTACTCTCAAAAATATTAAAAATAAGATTGGCCATGAAGGCAAACACTACCAAAAGCTGGAGTTAAGTCTGGTGATGCAATTGACCACTGCATATAAACAATCTAAGGACTTTGAGGAAAAGTCAGTCCCATGCTCTACCTGAAGCAAAATTGAGAGAACAGTTAGTCAAATATTAATACTTGGAATATCAAGTCCATAAAGTAGCTTTCATATAAGAGAGAAGTCAGAAAACAGTACATTTCCTACATTTTGGCCAAAGCATGTTACATCCACAATCTCCTGAGATGTAGTTTGCAATCCCCAGATCTACTTTTGAGCTGAATTTCAGTGAATCTCTCTTTTCAAGGGTTTTTTCACCACCCTTAAAACTTATGAAGCAGCCTGGAAAGAAGGTCTTCTCTGCATAAGAGATCATATTTTGAGATTCCAGTCACTTTACTTCCATCTTTCCTGAGAATTTGTTATTTACTTGATTTCAGATTGAAAGGGAAGGAACAGCTGTGGCCGAGAATGCTGATAATTAATGTTCCTGGTCGGCAACCTACTGCATAAGGAATGTTCCTGCTGCTCTAGACCTCAAAAAGACTGAAGAGCCCTGTTGTAGGGATCCAACAACAGCTACCCACTGGCTTAGCACAAGAGAGAACCAGAAAACCAAGCCAAACCAAATCAAACCAAACCAAACCAAAAAAAAAGCCCTACTGCCTTCAGATTGTAGAAATGCTGTTGCTGGAAGATGTTCTAATAAGGCCAAAGTGAACCCAAATGGAGAAAAAAAATACTACTAGATTTCTGGACATCAGTTTATTTAACAAGTCCATTTCACTATACAATGTGCATATGTGTACTGTACACCTGCTTCAGCATTATACATCTTTGCATTCTAGCCAGCTATGTTTCTTGTACAAGAAAAAAGCATTATTTGCCTGGTTAAGTTTTGCAAAGAGACCTTCCCTGATATAGTGTCTTTTGTATAGATTTTTTCTTCCTTATTTATTTTTTTTGCAGGATGGGTCCCAAGTGATTGATTCATTACCCCTCCCCCATTCCAGCTGCCATCCTTTTTTAAAAAAAAAATGTCTTTCTTAAGAACTTTTTGTTTGCTTGTACGAAGGAAAAAGAGGGAAGAATAAAAGATTGTATATTGGATAAGGCATGCTTGCTATATGAAGTGCTTAAGACATTACAAGCTATTGAATTCCCATCAAGGAAACCTATTTCTGTTTAATTGTGCTAAGTGCTAAGGTTTTTATTTTATTTAAATTTTACTCTTTCGATTTGCCATTCGTTTCAGCTTGTGCATTGTTCTTATGTAGGCCCCTCTGGATGTGAGTGGTGAAGTCGTACTTGTCCGTGCAAAAATATTGGCATATGCTGCATTGAAAAGGTCCGCTGTCACCATGGCAACTCATATGCAAGGCATACATTACTTCATCTAGAAAGACAATGCCACAGTGCACACACTTGGTTGATAGATCATCTTGAGTACTTCGGTCAACTTTCTCGGTTTTAACTACATTCAAGGGACCTTCATTCTTTACATTTGACGGTGTCTTAGCTTTCTCCTTAGAGGCACCATTTGCAGTTGGCCCAGGTCTGGAATGTTTTATCGCCAAATCTAGAGGAATGTCATTGTCAGATCCAACAGCTGAAAAATGAGGAGGCAGATTAAATGTGGGATAAGGCACATAGTTTTGGCAAGGATTTGGTAGGCCAGGCACATGACTCAAGTAGTGTGGATTCCCAGGAACGGACAGCTTATATTTACTCCAGAATCTCAGCCAATCAGCTTCACTTTGAAACTCATTGTGTACAAACGGAAGTCCAAAAAGTGGGTACTGGTACTTTTCAATAGGACTTCCAGGTGGTGAATAGTTTAGGTGTTTAGCAGGTCTCATATATTTCTCTATTGGACTGCCTCTCTCTGAGCTTCCTTTTCCATCTGATATAGAGGAACTATTGCCTGGGTCTCCAGAACTTTCCTGAGGACTTTTTATCTGAATGTGCAAAGGTTGCATCCTTTTATGAATATCCAGAGATTGGCTGACCAATACTGACTGAGGAGCAGAGTGGCTTTTAGTCAATGAACTCTGGGCTTCATATTTACTTAGGCTGGGAAGCTGGATTTCTCTCTGATGACCTTCTGTTAAATGATCCTCTGACCTCCTATCTAATGGGCTGCCGTTGACTTGTTCCTCGCTGTTCCCTCTCTGTTGCTTGTTTAGCTGCTCAGCCTGAAGTGCCTCTGGGTTAAGGCGTTTTCTTGTTCGTCTCCTAATGATCTGCTCACCGTTGTTCTGCTTAATGATGTTTAAAGGCCTGGGAGTCTGCATATAAAACACAATAACATCATAAATAAAAGAGAAATGCCAAGCAAAGCTTTTCAAAACTGTTCATGCAAATCCCCTGATATACTTAAAAGTTCAGTTCAGTCCAATCAAGTTATTCAGGGGAACTGTTTTAAGAAAGACTTTATTTGGAAGGAAGATGCCAGGGCAGTGAAGCACAGGAAGCTGACTCCTTAATTTTGAATAATTAAAAGAGGTCACGTGTCCCGTTTTGAATCCCTTTAGTTGGCATCCAAGTGAATTTCATTATCTTCATATCCAACAACCTTGAAAGAGATAAGGCACCATCAGTAGTGTCCTTAGAATGTAAAATTCTCAATCACTTTCATATGGATTTCAAATCTGTATTATGGAGGTCTTTAAACCATAGGTTCTTAGATTGGATGTCACACGAAGCTGTTTTATGAAACTCAAAGTTGTGATGGAGGGAAATGTATGAGAAATAAGGAGAAAAAGCAACGTGTGTGCAGGCATCTAAATCACTGTCATATTGGTTAAATATAGTTTCCTCAATTAGGCTTTCCTAATTGGAAGGATCCTTTATATCTCTCCTCTGTCATATTTATTTGTACAATTTTTAGAACATGATCTACTTGAAGATCAATATAAAATGGATATAAAATGTCTACACACCCTTATTAAAATGGCAAGTTTTGAGATGTAAAAATGTCAGAGTAAGATAAATCACTTCAGGATTTTTTCCATCTTTAATATAGAATACAAGCTGTACATAGGGTGTGCATATTTATGCAACCACATTATTTTAAGTTTTTTATTTTTATTTCCCCCCTAAAAGATTTCAGTTTATTTTTCAAATTAATTGTACAGCTTACGTTAAAGGTGGAACAATTTTGAAGTGATATATGTTGGTCTGATATTTTTACATCTCAAAAAACTGGCATTTTAACAGTGTTTTATAGTCTTTTTTATCCACTGTACAAAGGATTAAGAGTGTGATTAATGAATTATACAATATAACAGCTTGAAATTATCAAATATACTAATATGCAAATAAATAACACTTTATAGAGCTGATCTTTTGTCCTATGCTCAGGTACAGTAGAGGCCTGTTTCCTGATAAAGCTAACTATCTCAGTTCAGGGCTTTCTGATCCAGGCCTTTTTATACATATAATATACTAAGATCATGTTGTAGAAAATATGGCAAGGACAGTAGTCTCAAACTTCAAGCATGTGAGTTGGTCACTGAGACATTCATCAAAAGAAATGCTCTTAGGAATGGGACACTTTTTCCTAGGGTATGCATATCTGTCAGCAACATGTTAATGAGAATCACTTCTCTTATTGGGTGGAAGGATGGTTGATAATCATCAATTACCAGAAGTATAAATCTTACAAAATTGAAATTACATGAACAAGAAAATATTCATTGAATGGAATCAGGACTGCCTCCAAAAACAGCAAAATATGGAGTGAAATGGCAGGGTGGATTATACTACTTCATATTAGGGCTATGAAAACAAAAAAAGAAAAATAACCCTGGAAATTCAGACATTTCTCTTCTTTCCTCTTTTCCAGCCCCTAGCTCGCTAATTTTGGCTGGGAACTAAACAAATAAATAACAATTAAATCTTGGATGGATTGAATGTAGGTATTATGGTTTAAAGTACCCAACCTATAGAAATAGGGTATGAAAGCTCTATTCTTGCCTTTCCAGTGACATCATGACATCACCATCCTGTCCCTGGGATCCCTCAATAGCCTTAGCAGCCCTCTCCCCAACAGTAACAACTAGTGCTAAGAGTAGTTTGATCAGTATTAACTGCTATGGAAGCCAACACACAGGGAAAACATTGAAAGCACCAGAGGTACTCATATGCTTTTTATGAAAAAGTATTGTTTGTCTGATTCTCTCTAGGCAAAAAGAGATGGTAATATTCATATTAATATTCAAGTTTAAAAAACATGAATATGAATAAGGGAACCTTCAAATGTTGCCAAAGTTTGCTTCTGTTTCTACAACAGGGATTTGCTGTTCTCATTTTCCCTGGCACCCCAACCATGACTTCAAAATCAGTTCCAAAACTTGCCCACACATATCGCAGAACAGATTTGGGGGAATCCTAAAGGATGCTCAATGGAAGTGGGATAACCCACTGCAGTAGGCAAAATCATGTCAATAAACTGAAAAAGCTGAATCATGTCAATAAACTGAAAAAGCTGAATTTGTATATTTTTTTGAAGGTGAAAAATTCCTGTCACTGTTTACTGGGGTATAAAGACATTTACTGGATATAAATTCTTATATTTTCCTAAGTTATATGGTCTTTATCAAAATAGCTTCCAATATATTTTTGATGAAGAAACATCTGGGTATGTATATTGAGTTACACAGTTTATTTTCTATTGCTAACTTTGTAGCAAATTTAATGATTAATAACACCTCTGCCCTTTGTTTGGATAAACTTAAATTAAACTCATTAACAGTGTAAATTAACTGGAAACACGGTTTGTTTCAACAGTATTGCTTAAAATATTTTTATCTTTGCTCTGTTCTAACAAAAATAAATTTAGTTATAACTTACTACCAGTTAGCATTGGTATTAATAATTGGTTCCTTTTAAACCAGTTTTTAAAAATTCCTAAGTGCCATCCACAGCAAACTGCAATAATGCCAAAATAATGACATGAGTGATGATGTCATTTCACCAATACCACTTGTGTCATGACATTTTATATAAGTATGTAAATCACAGTTTTTGGGTAATAATGTCATTTGTTTCTCTTGCCTCCCTCAACAGAGGCTCATGCCAAAGAAAATTATTCTAATAGTTATTAGTAATTCTATATTTTTTTTACCATAGCAAAAAACCGTATAGTCTTAAAAGCTTTTAAACTTTATTGCACTATGTCAACCATGTTGCATGTTGTGGATCCCAACTATTAGGGAAATACATCTGGTGGGACCAGAAAGGTGGGCCTTCTCAATGGTAGCTCCCTCTCTATGGAATACTGTTGACCCAAGTTAAGATTAGCCCCCAACAATGAAGTGGTTGATATCATTGTTGCCATTGTGGGGTAGCATTGTTGGGATTGTATGGGCTTATGCTTTGGATTTTTTTAATGTTGTAAACTGCCCAGAATTTCCCTATAAATTTGTTTAATAAATAAAATGTTCTGGCCCACTTCAAATAAACAAAAAAGCAAATATTTATGCTAAACCAAAACATAAATGTGTCCTTTTTTTGTTTTATGTGACTCTATTCTCCTTCTTTGGGGTGCAATAGCAAGAATGGTTAAGATGCTGGGCGTGTTGTCTGGAACGTCAGTGGCTTAAGTTCAAGATCCAAGCACCACTGTGAGCTCCTGTTACTCGCTCCAGCTCTTGCCAACCTAGCAGTTTGAAAGCATGTAAAAATGCAAGTAAAAAAGCATTCCGCATGCCTTGGCATATAGTCATACCGACCACATGACCACAAAAGCATCTTCAGAAATGCTGGTTCTTTGGATAGGAAACAGAGATGAGCACTGCCCCCTAGAGTCAGCCAAGACTGGCAGGGGAAACATTTACCTTTACCTTATTTTTCCTCTTTATATGTTGCAATCCAACCCATTTGGGTTAATTAGGCATAGTTTTCCACTGCAGCTAATATATGACACTCTCTCAGAACTAAAAGAAGTCAAGATCTTTTAAAAATATATGAATGGAACCTTTAGAAAGTGTGAAAACTAGTAAAAAACTGAATGTTGATTCATAGAGTTCCATGGTCAAGAAATACTGGTTTAGTTCAGCCAATAGCTGAAAATTCCTGCAAATTGACCACACCAGAATCAGATCAGTCCAAATCAGAAAAAGAAAACTTCCTGAAGGCTTTCTTGCATTTCTGATTTTAGGCCAGTACTCTGTCCATTAACATAATGATGTTAATGATGGCATAATGATGCCATCAGCAGCAACTAGACTCAGACAGGCTTATTTAATATACAACTGCAAAAATAGATTGAAATAAGTTCAAGAAGATCAGCCTTGACTGTCTAAATTTGCAGAATAGTCTTTGGACAACGCTGGCTCTTCAGCTATGAAATGGAGATGAGCATGACTCCTAGAGTCGGATATGACTAAAAGGGGAAACCTTTACCTTTATTTATCATGAGAATAAACTTAGAGTTAACAGGAAAGAAATCTTGCAAAGAAGTCTTGGTACTATTTAGAAGTTTAGTCAGAAAACAGACAGTGATATTAAGTGAAAGATATACCTTGTTTGAGAGTGATTACATTCCATAAAATTCATGTTCATCCTGGAGGTAACTGTTTATACCAGGATGTATAAATTGCTTAGGAAAAACATGGGAATAGTGATCACAGTGCTACTTTTCCTTCTTTTTCACTATCCTGGGAGATTAATTACTTTCAAATCAATGTTACTTTAGGAATCACATAGATTTTATTCAGGATATTCAGGGAGGACCTTGAAACCTTGGGTGACCCTACTGATAATATAAAACTTTGACTTACACTCCTGGCATTGTTTACTTAGCCCTTCCAGGACACTGCCCTCCCAATGATAAGGCAGCCTAGCAGGATATGAGGTATTTTATTTGTTTATTAAATTCGTATGCTGCCGAAATCCGAAGACTCTCGGCGGCTAACAACAATAAAACAATACATTAAAAACACTTAAAATAAAATAAACCCATAAAAACAAACCCATTAAAACAATTTGGAGAAGAGGGAGAAATTTATTAGTCTTCAAAACATATACCTTTGTTTTTCTTTATATGACTTGTTTTAATTAGAGACATAGGGAGCTATCATGCATTAGAGTTGGATTATTGTTCCTTTTAAGCTTAGTAATGTCCCTATGACTGGTTGTGTATTTCTAGGTTTTCAAACCAACCTGCAGACACTAGGAACTGGACTTGTCATATGCTTCAAGTGCACTACCAACTTCTCCATCATGGTTAAAAGTAAAGAATCCTGAAACATTCTTTTACAACAAAATTCTATGTGTGAAAGAAGGTAATAGCTCAATTTTTATTCTTTATTTTGTATCAAAATAAATAAATGCCTCATTGGGCGTCTCCAACATCAACTCCCCTCTCTATGGCATATCAGCATCTTCCATAATGAATCACATCTGATTTTAGAGTGACCACACTGAAGAAAATGTGCAGTTAGGAAATTAACCACAGCTGCCCAACTTCAGCTGAGTTGCTGAAAACTATCCCAATATAAAACAAGCAAGTTCTTCCTACCGAGTGAAGCTTCTGGTAGAGACCACACGCATTGCAGACATATCCTCCATTTGCGTTCTTTCGCCAGAGTGAGGTCTTTGTGGTCAGGCAATTGGCACAAAAAACACCCGAGCCTCTACGTCTCTAAAATTGGGGATGGAAAAAAGAAAGAAAAAAAAAGTCAAAGTTTAGTCACATGACCTGTACATATGACAAATGTACAAAACAATTTTGTATTTAGCTGGATAGTATAATATCACACTGTACTACCCATAATGCTGATTTTGTGACAATTTACAGTGATGGCTAACGTGTACAAAACAGAAATGCTTTTCTTTTCCTCCAAAGTTTTAACTTGGTGAGCTGCTGAATGATCAGGTTCAATGTTCTCAATTTCAGGATTTTTTTGACAGTTGCTCTTAGAAATATTTTTCCAGATTTTGAGTTATTTTAAAAGTGTGATCTTTAATGACACACCTAAAGAATAAACAAACATTGTTCAATTAATTTCATTTTGCATGTAACCTTATTTTGAAAAGTCCTACTTTTTAAGAAGATGAAAAGTGTTAAATTACAGGCTAATATAATAATAAAAATCATATTTTTTTAATTTCCTGAAGCCTACTGAGAGCATGGCTCAAATTCAGTACTGTAAAGGTGTGCATAAAGCTCTACTTTTAAATTGATGATAAAACCACATGATATTGTCTCATCAGCAGATGGTGTAAAGCATACTTTTTGGAATGCAAAATGAACATAACTGGGTGTATGACTGAACTCCGCTGTTTTCTTAATCCTTCGACTGAGAGAGATTGGTTAAATTTCTTCCATTGTACAAAGATATTGCTCATTCTGCTGAAGACTGTTCCACAGAAGAAGAATACAGAAAAATAAAGAATAACAGGCTGATTTTATACACATAACTGCTAATAATTACAATGTGGCTAATTCTCTTTTTTAGAAAAAAATAGAAAAACCTTTCAACATTTGTTTCTTTAAAATAATCATTTATTAAAAGTTCTTCATTTTGTACAACTGTAGAAGGACGAATCATTTCAGTAAAAAGCTTAAGCTGATTTTGTTCTAAATTAAAAAATCACTAACCTTGTAAATCAAAATTTCAAGGTTTCTTCAAATTTAAGCAATTCATTTAATTTTACTCCATACTGTAGGGAAGGAATGCTGGTGCCAAGAAAGTACAATGGTTATAATTGTACTCTGATACATTTCAAACGGAAAGCTTTCTGCAGACATAATTTTGGCTTGGAGCATGGAACACTTTCTTGGCATGGAAAGGGCATTTGATTCATCGGGTGTTTCGCAATGTATCACTAAAACGACCTGGTGATCAGCCAGTCCCTATAGGGTAATTTTTCCATCCAGATGCAAGCGCTATCAGAGGCCCTCGTCAGCTAAACTAATTATGATCTTGCATTTGCTGATGGCTGCTCACTCTAATGTTTGTATTCCCCATTAATCCCCTATACGGCAAAAAAACATAAGAAACACAGGGAATTGAGGGCTGGTACCCTACACGGATATAACGCAACTGCAGTATTTTAAGAAGATTGGGGAAACATTTTCAGTAAGGATTGAAGTCAGACCAACAATTGCCCTTGGAAACCATGAATATAGTTTCATTTGTGTAATGAGTTGGGTTATTTTAAGTTGAGAGAGTAAAGTCAAGAACGCCAAAGGAATAATCGGTTCTTCCATCTCTGCCTGCAACTCAATACCACTAAATCAGAACTATATCTCACTTTCACCCAAATCTCAGTGCAACGGGATTTGTTCTGTGTAGAACAGCTTTAAGTACCTTTAGATTTAAGTTTAATATGGCCACTTTGTTTGTTTAAACATATAGAATATATCCCTTGAACCAAAACAATGCATGCTAATGTAATAGCCTAATGTTGGTCAGTGTGTTTGTACAACAAGTATCCAAACACCTTTTAAAAACTCTGAAGGCCAGTTTATCTGCAAAAAAGCTCAGCTGATTGCTAAAATACTTCCCTTGGAGATCAATAAACTTTTAGTTAAATGAGATTACTGTTATGTATGCAGTGAGATTTAATAGAAACTCTTTTGCATGTTCATCATTTGAATCTGCTTAAAGAACATCTCAGCTTTGTTCCAAATGTTCTTAAAAATGGTATATACATGCAGAGGCATGTTGAACAGGGTGTAAACCAAATGTGAGTTTTTCCATGCTTGACAAGTTTGATGGGTGATGGTTATTTGGCAGATTTTTTTTTGGAGAGTAGATAACTGTTTTTAACACGTAAGTACTAATCTGGAGTTCACAACTTACAGTTTCCCACTATACCCTATGCAGATATGTTACGTGTAAAAAAAGAATAGGTATTATGTACAGTAGTTGTAGCATTATTTTTTTGAAAAACCATCTTTCTCTTTTCATATATTTCCTGACTATACTGAATGAATATCTTATTGCAGCCTTCAGTTGAACTTCAATCTTGATTATAAAAAAAGAAGGCATGAATATTTATTGTTCTGGAATATGTATTTATGCACTTTTTTAAAGAGATGAAATTTAAGGTAAGAATTACAGATCGACGAGGTGCATTTATTTTGTAAAACAAGCAAAGGGCTATGGTCTAGCTTACCATGTTAATTGGGATGGTGAATAATAAGTAATATATTTATTTGGTCAATGACCAGCAACATAAAATATGTAAAAAAGAATAAAATATAACAAATGAGTAAATTATATATTAACAACTATAAAAGAAAAAAAAAGATGGTATGGATGAATAAATACCAGATAAATCAGTTTGGAAATGAGAGATGAAATGTTAAATTCAACTTTCCTGTAGAACTCACATCTGTTATAACCTATATCCAAATCATCATAATATAAACTTTACTCCTGTAACTGGAAGTAATCTTGCTTGATTATTTGAAAGATTATGTAAAAAAGTCAGACATGGAAATTACTATGAATTTTTTTGACTCTGAAAAGAATGGAAATAATCTCCAAATGGGGGGAAAAAATCTATCCATACATTTTTTTCTTTCTACACAGAAGATGGATTGTTGTGGAAATCATTATGTTAACCCAGAATACAGAAAGTATAAAATATTCATTAAGGATAAGTGGATGCAATTTATTAATTTTTGGAATTATTTGTTGGAAAGTAAGATAAATCACAAAGTGCATTGTCTTGGAAATTAACTTTTTAAACTGGTCAAAATGGCTATTTTATATAATATATACTGGTCCTGCTGAATAATAATGATATGCTAATTTTAGATGGTCACAAATTACAAATACTTACTTGTGGTGTGGTGACAAGTGCAAATATATTTAATTTATAATGTATTCTTCCTTAAAAGGATGTTTTTCAGATAGATCATCGGTTCCCAGAATTTCCAGACAGTATTGTCAAATTGATGCTTGGGAATTCTAGAAATTGAAAATATCTGGAGGGCACATGGTTAAAGAAGGCTCTTATGCTTGCATTGGTTATGTCATACATTAAGTGGCCTTTGCTCCAAATGCTTTTTTCTGCTCAATTCTTTGCATTGGCTGTCAGTACTCTATTAGCCAAAGCCAATGGCTTCTAAGTGGATATCAAAAACTCTTTAAAAAAAAACAAACACTTTATTCTTGCTGAAGTTGTTGAGGATGTAAAATGTGTCGTCACCACTGTTCACATATTTATGTATCATTTCTTTAATTTTAGCAATTTTGTTCAGTATAGCCCTATGCCTCTGCCCTACATTGGAAAGGACAGATCTGTTTGAAAAAAAATGCCAAAAAGGAAGTCCTTTATGGAAGACAGTCCAATCTAGGTTCCAAAACATATTTATTTTTATACAATTTGATTTTATTATTTTTAAACAATTCAAGGTGGCAAACACTTCCTCCTCCTCTTATTTTCCCCATAATAGAAACCCTGTGAGGTGAGATAGGCTGAGAGAGAGTGATTGGTACAAGGTCACCCAGCTGGCTTTCATGGCTAAGGTGGGACATATAAACAAAAACCTATATTAAGGAAGGGGAGGCTCAGGATTTTGACTTTTTAGACTGGTCAGGTGCACAAGTCATCCAACTGTAAGTTCTTAACACTCTTATGATTTCCAGAGCTGAAGGTGAACCTACAAATCAGCACAAGAAAGGATGGAACACATTACAAGATAGCTCCAGATTTTAGGGCTCTTCGACATGAGTGGGTTACCTTATCTCACTGATTACTGCTGTTTCCTACTTGCCTGATACTACTTTTTAGCTCAAATTGTACATGTTGAGCTTTCATTTATATATAGGCCCCTAAATCAGTAACAGGAAGGCTATGGAGCTTAGCAGCAGGTTTCTTAATGGAGCTGAATCTTTGGGCACGTGCATGATAAAGCTGTTTCTTGATGCATTAATAGCATTAGTTGAGAGAGAGCTCTTTGAATGCGTATTTTTTTCTTTCTCCCTTAGTATTCATCAAAAATACTTGAGTATTAACTCAAGCTAAGAGTTCTTATAACATTTCTATTTACTAGCCTTTCTTGAATGTTATTCTATTTTCAAACACCAAATTCAGAAAAGAAAACTTCTCCCTTTGGAAAGACATATAGTGTAGGGATTAATTTTGCAAGCACACAACATGATGGTAACATGACAAAGGGGTTCTTATGAGCATGAAGACTGCAGTTCAATGTCAGTCCTGGCCCTTATCAACAAACAGCAAATCTGTTGAACTGGATCTTTATGTATATAATGGGAAGCTTGTGTTCAATTTCATATACTCATATTTTATCCTAGTCATAATAGAATCTCCAACATTAATTCTTAACACCATGGAAGCAAGAACTCATTGCGCACAAATGGCAGGAATTTTATTTCCTGCAAAGCCACTTGCTACTAATTGGAGTTATCCGTTTAAATTTCCTGTACAGGCATAAGAAAATAATCCCAAAGGATCAATAATTGAAACTATACTTCTGCTAAGTCATTCTTTAATTATGTGAATCCTTATAACAAATACATTATAATTACACAGCATGAAGGGACAACTACTGTTAAGGGTCTCAGTATTTCCATTTTAGGTCCTAGATTGGGTGTTTAATATATTAGTCATTTCGAATCACACTGGGTTGAAATTTGGCATATAAATTGGTTAGCATAGATGTGAAATTTTCTTTAAAACAATTTAGCTGTTTATAATTTGAAAGAAAGCCAAATATGATTAAAAAAATAAAAATTCCCAGGTTTGAGAATAATTCTTGACTTTCCGAAGTTGAACCAGCGTATTTTCTACGGATATACCAAAAGAACCCAACAGAAAGTTTCCTGCACCATTAATTTAAAAGGAAAAGAAAACTTAGAGAAAACAGGGGGAAAATGTTTAATCTTGAAGAACATAACCCAAATAATACCTATTCAAGAATAATTTTTATAAAAAAAACCACACCAGAATCATGAAAATATATAACTGTTTTATCCTGAGGTATTTGCTAATTTTTTTTAAATGTCTTTTGTTTTTAATCCACACCAACTCTGTAATCATAAGCCAATTTCAGGAAAGTAATCAAAGAACATTAGTAGTGAGAAGGGGAAAATGTTGAAAGGTGACCTTTACTTTCAGCATATACCTATGACATATTCAACCAATAATATATCCATGAGAAGTAGAGAAGGTCAACTTTCTACTAACAAGATTGCAGGAGCTAATTCACTTATTTCTTGGCTTTCATTCTATGGATATTTGAAATTCAGGATAGTGCTTGAGTCCTTTCACATATGACAGGAATGACATACAAGTTTAATGTATTATTATTATATACACAGAAATGTAGAATCACAGCTGCCAATTTTTTAGAGTATGTTGGCCTTCATCCGCACTGTGTTCTTCCCGAGAACCTAAAATAATGTATCAACTAGGATATAAATGTGGATCCAAGCAGTGTGGGCTTTTGTAATTGGCAAATTTTCTAAGTGCCTTCCAATATTTTTTGGTATGGCATTCAGTGTGCTGATAATCACTGGGTTAGGAAGAAGCTACTAAAACAGTTGGTTTCCCTCAATATGGAGGTGCATTTCCTTCATTAAAACAATTATAGTTTAATTTGGGCATTTCTTTCTCCTACTTTCCTATTATTTTTTTATTTTTATTCTAAATTTTTATTCTAAAGCAAGGCAATTGTTGGTTATTGACCTGAACGAGACAACTCAGTCTTGAAAAACTTTTAATTCTCCCCTTTACTCACAAAAATGCATTTGGAACACATTCAAGTGAATATTGCCTTGCTTTATATAAAGTAAGTACATGCAAAGGAACATTATCATGAACAGAGCACTTCACTCTGAAACATTAAACTCTTCTTTTGGCACATCCGATGTTGCTTCACTATGCTGAATTTTAGACTGTAAATTCTTCACAGCATCAACCCATCATTTGTAAAGGTAATGTAAAAAACTGTGATGTTATACAAACAATATAATGCTAATTAGTGGTGTTGTGTAAAATTAATTTGAAATGTCTTTTTAAGTCTGAAACAGTTGTTTTCCATTAAAATGGACTGTTTCAACAATTTGGTAGTGTTTCAAATTCAAAACAGAGTGTTTCAAGCTCAAACAATTGAAACAGTTGTCTGAAGCTATTGTTTTAAGCTCGATAGGGGATATTTTGAATTCAAGTGGTTCAGATTCGGTTTTATACAACCTGCTAAGAAAGAAAAAGGAACACTTGTGTTCTCCCTAGTGGTCCATTTTACAGACACTAAGAAGGAATGGCTGCAGATTTTGAAAACGTTTTTCAACATTGAAGGAATTTATGTTTCAGCTGTCTATGGAATGAAAGCGAATACTTTTGTTTTTCAGTATTTTCAATCCAAGCCATAACTACACAGATATGTCAAATTGCAAGTGAGGCATGCTAGTATCATTAAAAGGAATACTTAACTAAATGAAACATTCTAGTGAAAAAAATGTTCAAAAGAGGCACAAAATAGATACATTTTCCAGAGGTACATATTGTTAAAGGCTGTAATAACCACCAAAATTAAAGGAAAATTATTTTCTTAATGCCATTTATCTCCAGGATGATACAGAACATAAAACCTATTCCCTTTTGAGCACTAAGCATGGTATAGGATCTATATGAAATAAAAATGCAGTAAATATACTCAATTTAGATTTTAATACAATCTTTTAAGTTCATACTTCACAAATCTATTTATGAAGTTTAACTGCTAGTGATAATCACAAACATGTATACATGAGGGAATATATAATGCACTATTTTATGGAAAGCTACTTTCAAAAGAATTGTTAGTAAAGTGTATATAGGAATGAGAAGAAAAATGCGCAAAAATGTGTGCAAATTTTCCTACAGACTTAGAAAAAATACAGCAGAAACACAGATTTAAGGCTGGAAGATAGTGAAGACTGAGCAAAAACTGGTTATAATTTTGAAGAAGCAAAAACAAAGATAAATCTCTTTATGATGATGATGGTATCTGGGTTGAAGTAGTACAATAATGCTGATCTGGTGCGAAGCAGGAGATAGGATTCCATTGATAAATTCCTGGATTTAGGAATAATGCAGAAATGAGATTCTCAGATCTGAGAATTTCCTCCCCACCACTTTCAGTAAACTAGAGTCTTGATGTTATCTCATTTGTGTTTTAGCCAGCATTAATCATATCAAGGAACATTCTAACATTCCCTTACATTCCTAAAGTTTACTTTGACAGTGTTTGTTAAGAATGGGTTCATTTCAAAGAAATGAAAGCTGAATGCAATAGCTATTACTAAGAAAATGCTAATAGTTCATTTTCTATGAGAACGAAAGAGTAAAGTCTTATTTTTCAACATAATTTTAAAATTTTGATAGATTCATATAGATACATCTGTATAAACTAAGTGTCATACATATCTATGTATCATTGATCCAGGTCATGATTTGTAGCAAAATTGCAAAAAATTGCAAACTTTCTTAAAAAGGCAATTGGTCTTTTATTATTCAATGTAACTGGGAAACATTTCAACTCCTATCCAGGAGTCTTTTTCAATTCCATATAAAAAAGGAAAAAAAATGTATTTCTTACCAATTTTCCCTTTTTCATTTTTTTTTGCAATTTTGCTGTAAGGGCCATACAGCCCAGTGCTATCTGTAGTATGTTTCCCCAGAAGCAAGCAAATCCTACATTGTTCAATGAAGCTTAGACCCAAATATCTGTCTATGGGTTAGTAGAAGTTTTTGTGTTGTTTTAATGTACTATGTTGATTAAAAATACCTGGCAAAGTTGTAAGTAAGATACTGGGTTTGAAATAAATAATTCACATGTTTACCATTAAGTAATAACCATTCAGAAACTTTTCAGAAATTGATGCAGTATAATATAACATATGATGTTTGAAAGGCTAATTCACATGACCTCATTCACACAGATAAAGTACAAAGTCTTTTACAATCAGCTATTGTTATGTATCATGCCTGACAAAAAATATCCAAGTGTGCACAAGTGACCTCGCTCTTATTATCAGAAGAATAACAAAAATGAATCTTTGGATTTGTAAGAAAGGAATATATTCAGATACAATTGCTCCAGATCCAGGAAATAATTAAATCATTAGGTATAAATATGAGTCATTAAGGATATTAGTCAAAGCTGACCTTGATACAGGTCAATAGATGCTATAGTCAATGTTTAATGTCATGTAATTATGCAAAAAATTGCATAATTACTGCTAGTTACAGTTTCACCAAGCTGGGTAAGCAATTTTTTCTTCACAAAACACCAGAAATCATCCAATCAATACTCAGAATGAAACAGTTAAGTGGGCTATCCTTATCTGTGTGTTTGCTGTGTGCATGGAATTAGAAAGCAAACTATCCATCCATCCAGTCTTCTGCGTCTACCACTCCATGCCACTTACACTTGAATGGTGCTCTAGGAAAATAAAGAGTTGTTTTAAGGAGCTGCAAACAGATCCTATGCTCCAAAGCATCTTTCTGCCTTCAAATCTAAACCATTGCACAGCTGTAATGCTGCACAACTTTAAGATTGTATAAATCTCACACTCATAAAAATTAATTACATTAGTCACATTTGTGACACTCAGAACATCTTAAGACAGCATACAGATTAAAAACTTAAAGGATCAGTGCAATAACCAAAAGAGAAAAAGCAAAAGATGGCCAAACAGTGAGACAATATACACAGTAACATTAAAACTACCCCACCATAGACCCCCACCATATTTTAGCCAAGCCTCTGGGGAAAGAAACTGATCTTTTAAGGTTTCTTTGAAAGACAGCAGTGTTGGGGCTGTTCGGATATCTGGGATGTTCTTCCAGAGGACACATTTTATGACAGAGAAGATACATTTTCTGGGTCCCATCAGAGAACATTGCCTCACAAACCTGATATCATTAAGATTGTTATTTATATTAATGGTACATTATGTGTCATGTCATGTCATATGATATATATATATATATATATATGTATGTATGTATGTATGTATGCATATATGTATGTATAAAGGTAAAGGTACCCTGCCAGTAGTGTCCTGCTCTAGGGTGCAGTGCTCATTTCCGTTTCCAAGCCAAAGAGCCAGTGTTCGTCCGAGGACTCTTCTGTGGTCATGTGGCCTGCATGACTAGATGCCAAAGGCGCACGGACACTGTTACCGTTCCCGCTGGAAGACGTGGTACCTATTTATCTACTCACATTTGCACGCTTTTAAACTGCTAGGTTGGCAGGAGCTGAGGCGGAACAGCAGGAGCTTGTCCTGCCTCATGGCAATGCTGGGTCTTAAACTCGGGCCGCCGACATTCCAGCCGGCAAGCCAAGCTCTTAACTGCTTGCACCAACGCCTCACATTTATATACATGTATATGGATGTACGTATGTGTGTATTTCTGCTGACCTAACAGTTTGAAAACATGTAAAATACAAATAGGTAAATAAGTACTTCATTTGATGGGAAAGGTAACAGTGTTCCATGTGGCTTAGCATATAGTCATGCCAGCCATATGACCACGGAAACCTCTTCAGACAAATGCTGGCTCCCTTGACTGTGAATCAGAGATGAGCATCATCCCTTAGAGCTGGCCACAACAGGCAGGCAAAATCTTTACATATATGTATGTATACTGTGTATACACAC
>JANHZU010008750.1:220483-233009 GCA_032468055.1 Acrochordus granulatus | reverse complement strand
AAGGAAGGAAGGAAGGAAGGAAGGAAGGAAGGAAGGAAGGAATTTTACTAGGAATGCAGGGAGTAGGCCAAAACAATAGAGTAAGCAGACATGCCAAATACTTTTATGAGTGGGTAGGTTTTAGAAGGACATTCTTCAATTAACAGATGCCAGCTTTGCAAAAGATTTCTCAGTCCTATTTTCCAGCAGACTTTTCCCCTCTCAAAGTGCAATTAGAAATCATGCACTGTTTCAAAGGATGACTTACACATAGCAATTACTATTTCAAACTTGACTGTATATCAGATCCATTTTTAGATCAAGTAAAATGATTGGTAGGTTTTCCGTAGTTTTATTCAAAAATATAGCTAAGATAAATGTAAGATAAATGTACACGAATACATGTAAAAACAAGTGTCCAAGAATAATGCAGACTCAATCTGTATTTATCTATCAACTAATCAGAGTCGATCACTGGGGTTGATAGTTTATTAATCTTAGCTTTTGGACTTTAACAAAGAGAAACACACTTTCCAATCCAAAACCCCATTTGGCACTTGATTAGATGCCAGTACTGGAATTAAAGTTTAAAATTAATTAAAAAAATAAAAATTAAAAAGAAGTCTTGTGTCAGAACTAGGATTTTTTTTAAAAAAAAGTGTTTGTGAGTATGAAGCTTGGACATAAGTTATCATCTATTTAAAATAAAGTTAATAATAAATAATTTATTTTGTTATAACAATAATGTCCATTCTAGTTCTCATGAGAAAAATCCTGAATTGAATATATATAATTATACAGTACCAAAAGCACCTGTATGTGGATATGTATGTATGGGAGCAGACTGCTGAAAAAGAATATGCACTAAACATATTTTAATTAGTAAGCTAAAACTAATGAGTGGAACTCCATCTTGTACTTTCTAAATGTATTGGTTTCTAATTAATTTCATTTATTCAGTAATCTATCTGCTTCCATTGACTAAAAGTTAAAATGATAGTGGTCATGACGTTACCTGTGGCTGCACCATGATTTTGAATTTATTTCCTTAGAATTGTCCATAAAGTCCAGTTATTTGACTCTTCGGTACTAAGTTAAAGCTTTTAAAATCTATAGATTTTTCACTACATTGATGTTATTATTTTACGGATTTCTTCTAGCTTTCATGGGTTGAACTTCAACTCACATACATTGAGTAAGCATAGTTCAATAAGTGAGGAATTACAGGAAGTGTTAATGCACCTGAAAGACAGTATCTTAAAGGATGGTATTTTTTACAAGATTATTTCTTGTGTATGGAGACACTTATTTTTTGTAATCAAAGAATAAATTCAGTACACTTATAATGAAGAACATTTTCTTGAAAGTGAAATAATGACTGCAATTTTACATGTTTATTATGACATGTAGAAAGTTGTCTAAAATATTTAAACAAAGCATTCAGAACAGTTGCATTTATGGAGAAAGTGAAAAATGATCTTCTAAATAATTTGGCCCAGCTTTGATTTAGTTAGAGCCTCAAAATATGTTAACAAGTTGACTAGTGTTTGGCCTGGAAAGGAACTGATGAACACATAAATAAAAGCAAGAGACTGAATGAATATATACACACACATATGGACACAGACAGACAGACCCTTTGCCAATATACAATATATGCTAGATCATTTTAGGGAAGTCCCTGAAGACTTAGTCTTTCATGAACTGACACAATCTTTGCCACAGTCTGTGGTCGAAAATTGCCAATCACATCCTCAGTGCAGGAAAAAAGATTGGATGGATGGATGGATAGGCAGACTGGCAGGCAGGCAGATAAATCTGTGTATACTGTATGTCTTAACTTTTAAATAGGTTAATCTTTCTTTTCAGTCTTGACACAAAACCAACAAAATCTGTTGGTTTCTTATTTATTTTTGCCTCCCTGCTTTTGAGATACAGACACACACACACACACACATGTTATTATTTCTTTAAATGATTTACAGGCAATGAGCCTCATGTGGTCTTCTAATCTGAAGAAAAGCCAAGAGAAAGAACGTGCTCCAATGTGTTGAAAGAAAAGCCTATTCTCTGCCTAGGGAACTGCATCTAATACAGGAAATGAACACAAGTCCTCTGTAAGCAATCCAGCTTCTGAATCAGCTGTTCCTTGCTCCAAACCTCTTTCTTCTCTTCCCCCTGTGCGCCCGCCCTCTGTATCTATGGGACCAAATGCCAAATAGCAGAAGGGGAGGAAAGAAAGCAGGGTTGGTTGGGGGGGTGAGGGTGGAAATGCAGTGTTTTCCTCCTCTTTTGCAGGACTCCTTCAAAGCCCGTGTAAATCTAACTTGAATCGTAAGCGGCTTTATTTTAACAAGTGTGAGTTATCAGAGTTCACATATCAAATGAAACCCAATGAATTCTGGGTTTGTTTTAAATTTCAAGCCAAAGGCCCTCAACTCTGCATTGCCCTTGGCAGCCAGCCAGACGTAGTAATAAAGTGTTAAGCAGAAGACAGGAAATACTAGAGAAGTCGAACAATGTTATGACAATGTTTATAACTTTTACAGTCAGGCCTGGCTGCACATCTGCACAACGTCAGACTCTGGTCAGGCCCAGAGAGAGGAAACCGTTCTTTCCTTGGCAGTCATTTGCTCCAGCCAGATGTTATCACTTTACTGGTATCTTTTCACCAAATGCTAGATATGTGTTCACATACGCTCATTCACATTGCTAAAAAAGGAAATGGGGGACTTTTGTTTGGATGAAATAGGACAAATTAATTCTCTCTTTTGGTTTACCCTGACAAGATCTAAGACAGTTACTGCACTTTGGCATGTTTCTCTCTCTCTCTTCTTTCATAAAATGTGATAATGGTAAAAAGTTTTGATTTTATATCAGACAGGAGGAGGAGGAGGAGAAGAAAAAGGAACTTTTCTAATATAATGGGTGTAATCGGTCTTCAAAGCCAGGATAAAGCTGAAGTCCTGTAAAATTTGCCCCTTAACTTATTAAGTACTACTGTAAGGAGGGCCAGTTTGGGGTAATTGTTAAGGCATCCGGGAGAAAGTAGGATAATGTGAGTTCTTGCCCCTCATAGGCACAAAGCCAGTTGACCCAATTGCTTTCTTTCAGCCTTTGGAAGGAGGCAATGGCAAACCACTTTTGAAAGTGTTACCAAGAAAACTGCAGAGATTTGTCCAGGCAGTCTCCAAGAATCAGATACGACTGAACAGAAAAAAAAAAATTGTTACAGGTAGTTCTCGACTTATGACCAGTTGCTTAGTGACTGTTCGAAGTTACAAATAACTTATCTTGGGGTTTGTTATAATACAGTTCCAAAGTTCCGACAGTTGCCCCCACTCGCAGTCACATGACTGAATTTCAGGCTCTTGACAACATAACCATATTTACGGCCATTTGTAGTGACCACATTATATGACAGTTTTGCTGAAAACTGGCACTTCTGTTTTTCAGGAAAACCATGCCCATAGCAAATCATTAGTTTGCTTAACAACTGTACCTTCCTTTAATGACCCAGTTTATGACCATGATGACCTACGACTGTTATATCCATTACAATCACAAGTTGTGGACTACCTCTATAAGCCATTTGCCATATTTTTGAATTCAGATGGGTGAGGGAATCTATCACTGATGTTGGAGAACAATTGTCCCAGTCAGGAGGAAGGCTCAAGTGCAAAATTAGACTGGAGATCTTATGAAAACATAAGACGGATAGTACTGGCACCTTCACCCCAAATGCCTTGAGCCTTATCAAGTCTTTCCTAGGCAAAAGCTGCCAGTCTGGGGAGATTCCTATGTAATAGGTAGTGTACAACAAAGTAGTTAAGTTCTGAACTTTACATGTGTGGATCTGACTGTTTGCACCTGACAACCTTGGCTGAAGCTAAAGTATCTAGCATTTTTTTCAAAACTTAAAACAATTTGATGAGCTGCCAAAAGAAATGTTTCATTATCTATATTACAGAACTTGAGAAAAACATTTCAACACCTGCCCTTTTTATCTATTCAGTGATTCCTGGTCAACAATTTTTTTGCAATAAAAAAAATCACAAAATATACTTGGCATACACAAATTCTGTTATGACAGTACACAAAATCTGTTATGACAAGCCAAACTTTTACTAATGATAACACTGAAAAGCCTATGAATGCATTCAAATTAGTATGTAATCTTTTTCAAGATCTTAGTTTATACTCTTGTTTGTCTAGACATAAATAATACTGATTTTGCATTTTCTTACTTAATCGAATGTATTTTGAATGTGGGTAGTTTAAGCATGATGTTGATTATACAGTACTATGACTGGAAAATGATCGCTAACAATAGAAGAATAAAGATAATTTAAGGAGTATTGATAAAAGTGTTATCATAATTTTAAATTTCTTGCAATGGTTCAGCCCAAAGTTATAGCATACCAATTTGATTACATAGATCAGCTGTTCACAGATGCATCTGTGATCTGTTTGGTTCTTTTTTGGTATGGGATGAGAGGATTCCTTTCACCTATAATGATAATCTGTTATGAATCATTCCTAGCAATTAAATTAAATTCCTGCCGGCATGAAAGGGTGATACCTCTTACTGGAATTGCAGCAACGCCTTGAGTCCTATTGATTTTGACAAAGGAACAATATGCATAACTTTGATGGATTGTGACCAATACACTTAATAGATATCTTGAAATTGTACTAGAAGTTCTCACTGATCATTAGCACAGTAAAGCCTGATACTGCATATAAAACAAAAAACGAGGCATAATTTTGAAAGGACAGCCTGGAATGCAGACTTACGGAGAGAAGGTGGCGAATGAAATTGTCCAATGAATCTGAATAAAACTAGCTTCTTCCTTAAAGAAAAATGAAACTACTGTAATTTTCTGCTTGCTTGCATCCCTACCTCTATTGCATAGCCAGATATACTGGTCTCTAAGCTTCCAGAACTCCAAGGCAGCAGAGCAATAGCCGAGTATCCAATAGCTGAACTTCAATACATCAAGCCATTCCATGGAAGGAAAAAGTCATTATAGACCACAATTGCAGAGCTGATTTATATTTTCAAGGGATGATTCTTTTGCCATAATCATACAATAGAACTGTGCTCCTCTGCTTAGAACTTAAAAAAAAACCCTGAAAGCAATCCCAATGGTATACTTTTACATACGTAGATTAGATTCTCAGAATAACTGTGTATCCAAACAGATATGCCATACATAAGCATTAAAATAAAATCTATTAGTTGGTCTGTGAGAAGTCAAACAAAGTCATATTTAACTCCTGAAAATTCCTATAAGGCTATCCTTTTTGGCAAAAATTGCTAGCTATCCACCTTCAGTTTTGTTGCTTTTATCCTCTATTTGGTCCACCACATAAAAGCTGCCTTGACACATTTAATTCCATAAGAACGTCCTTAACAGTAGCTCTTTCATCATCTTTTACAGCTCTACTATTTCTGCTTGATTAGTTCATCTTTCTTTTTCAATAAAACTCCTAACTACAAATATAATTTTATTTCATGAACAGATTATGATAAATTAATCATAATTACTGTCATACCAATGTAAATAAACAACAGGTGTTTAAGTTCTAAGCAGTTTATTTTTGTTCTGTCCTAATATTGTAATAAAAAACCCTATTGAAATAGAAATGGAAGAATGATGTGGAACTATATTCTGTTTCCACCACTATAAATCATAGAATTTTGCAGCAAATCCAAATGGATTTAATAGTGCTTAGGAAAGTACTTCAATTTTCAAAAACACATGAGTAGGAAATGCAAGATTAATAGGATGATGGGAAAACAAGCAAGCAAGCAAAAAAAATTGTTTAGTTTTCAAGATCATATTAGATTAGATGAAAGTATAAGGAATTCTAAGATTCTGACGTTTAGTACTTCAGGTATTCAAATCATGAACACAAAGGTGAGCATAAAATTTGTTTTTAGAAAATATGCCTATTTGCTTTAATTTAAGATATTCACTTGGAATGTTCTATTTTATTCAAAATACAGCATTATCTCTAAGCTGCGGGTAGATAATATGTGGATTTCTCAGATTATATTCACTTCCATTAGTGGGTGTGCTGAAGTTAATCAGTGATCCATACCTTGCCCATTTATATTCAAGGCATTTTATGGTAAAAACCAATATATTCTCACTAAAACTAATGCTTCCCAAGCAACTTTAACCTTCCTGGTGTTTTGTAATTCCTAATGAATTTTACATTAAACTGTTATGCAGATTAAAAGATAAGATTAAGATGTTTATTAAAAATAAAAACACATAGCTGATTGTATAACAGAATGTGTGGATGACTTTGGGGAAGAGTTTCCTGCCTAGGAAAAAAATTAAACAAGAGAGGCAGGAGCCATTAATGGTCAGAGAAAGAAACTTAGAAAGGATCTGTCCTAATTAATGAAGCAATTAAAAGCGGTGGTGGGAAGTTCATACTTTCAAACTTGCAAGATTCTGTTAATACAGCCTTATAATAAAATAGCATTAGTTCATTTAAGTATTTCCTGTTTGGTTTACCTGGGATGGCTGGCACAAGAGTGACAGTGGGCTACAACACATCAATTATGGTATATGCTGCTGACTTCTGGGGAAGAAATGGTGAACTGAAGACAGAGCTGATGATCACAGTGGAATGAAGAGCCAGTGAAGAGCCAGTCTGGTTCTTCAATTACTCTCCAAAGAAGGATAGGACTTGAGATTGCCCACAAATGCTCCAGTTATTCCTCATAAAGAGAATGCAGGACAGTTTCTGGCAGGTTTAGAACTTTGAGACACAGCAGAATAGCAGCTTAAACCTTTATGGAAACTGGGATTGCATATTCCTTTTCTAATCACTTTTGGAAATGGTTTTTAATTACTTTCACCTTTGAACTTTTGGAACAGCAAGTTTTATAGCAACAGATGAATTTCCTTCAATCCTTAGTAAAATAAATTTTATATGCATGTTTAAGGGTTTTGTTTTGTTTTTGGAGTAAATTGTGAAGAGTTGGTTAGAACACTGACTTTAGAAAGTTACAAATGCTCTGAAGGTCTAGGTAGATTTGAAATAAAATTTTGAAATTAATTATAAGAATCCTTCCCATGGAAAAAAAAGCTGTTGTTTGAATTCTTAAAAAATATGATAGAGAAGGAGAACACTTGAATTTAACTTACTAATATAGAATGGAGTGAAATATTTTAACTTTGGATATATTGACAGGTATTTGTGAACCTTAAAGTTTATTGTCTGAGTGTCTGCCATTATACATAGACTGTGCTTAAAATATGTTATGAAAGATGAACAAGTTTTACTGGACAAGACTGAGACTGATTTGAAAATGGGTTTAAAAATGACATGCTATGAGAATTGTATGTTTGATTACATGACATTTTTTTTGCAAAATTTCACATTCATAATTCCTACAAAACAAGCTACTTTGGATTATGACTACTGAAACTCAACACAACTGGATAAATCAGGTTGACAGAGGCTGATGCAAAGCATGAAGTAGTCATGGAATACATGTTGGAAGTTATGACCACTAAGTAAGTCTCTGGCATGTAAGTTTCTGTCCACTGGATACTCTAGAGTAATTTGCAATACTTTGCCATGCTGTTTATGCAGTCAAATCACTTATTTTAAATAAGTGTAGTATAAGTCAGTATTATGAAATCTGTAGTATAAGTATAAGTCAGTATTATGAAATCTGCTGAAATAACTGATCACCATATTTTGACCCAATTGAAGTAATGAGCATACATACATATTCATCACACTGCTGCCTTTTGGCACAAGCAACTTTACGCAAAGCACAGAAAATGTCTAAGACATAAGGTAATTCCTTTAAGACAAACAGAAGGAAATACTACTAAATGTAGTTCGCATCAAAACATTATCTGTATTTTTTCATATCTTTCTATCTTACAAACCATCTTTGCTTCCACACATTCATACAATGCTTCACATGTTGTCTTTTATTCTTTAAGCTTTTACATTCTTCTTTTTGAGTATTTCCTTGGCTCCATTCAGCCATAACTTTTATTGTCTTTCCTCTCCTCCCAAACCATTCACAACTTCATTGTACATTTAACTTCACTCATTGTCTCTGGAAGATCAGTCCATTCAACATACTTTGTTCATGTATGTAACTCCTGTCTGTCTACATTCTTTCAGGAGCCATTCACCATGATCTTCCCTCTTCTTGTTTTATAATACCACTTGAGTATCCCATTCCCACCTTATTAAAAATTTTCTGACATATCCAATTGTCAGCTCTCCATAACAAAGGGGACATAAATACATAGCCATTTTAACTGCAAACATTCCTCCCAGTAGACCATACCCATCAGCATTTTCAGTAAACATCTTTTTCTATCTTTAGTAAGCATTCTGGAAAAGTATTTGATGATTTGTTCTAGTTTTTTGACATTTATGTATACATTATGAGCACCTTTTTAAAGCACAATTATTCTGAAAATTCACAAGACTGATCACCATGCAATGTTAGCATGATGCTTTCTTTTCTTATCACTCCTATTACACTCAATTACACAACTTGGTCATAACAGTTTAGAAATGTTCTTAGAGCTGAGATAGTACTACAGGAAGAAAAAATTCAAACAAAGAGAAGATGGCGTCATTTGAGGAAGCAGACAGAAATTTTAGAGTTTTAACTGGATTTGGGAACATTTGTAACCAATTTGAAAATGTGAATAATGGTGGAACATTAAAGTAGTACAAAGCAGTTTTAAAGAATAATTACAGTACTATGATAATTACACTATGGAATACCATTTAAATGGACAGTGTTTTAAATATTTGTGTACAAAGACTAGATTGGTTGCATTCATCACAATTACAGCAAACAAGGATTCTTCTGTATACTTCTGATTAGTAAAGATGATTGGATCTGAGAGGATTTTTTTTGGCTTAAAAAAACCTTGAAATACAAAGGAGATAATCACATGCGATCGTTCCAAGTATTGTTTTCAGCATTAAGCATTTCTTAGTTTAAAATTAATCAGTTAAATGTGCTTGATAATATGACATTTTAAAAATAAGAGTATCTCTTTATAAAGAATATTTATACTGACATAATTAAAATACAAGAAGATAGTACAGGAAGCTCAGGTAGCTCAACTAACACTAGAAGAGGTTACAGATGGCTGTCAACTCTATGCCAACTCTTAATTCATTCACTTTACAGAAGGTGGTCAACTCTTTCTGACAGTTTCCCTTAAAGGAGACAAAAGAATGGATAGAATCAGGACAATTAATTTAGTTAATTAAATTAAAACTATTGTACGAAGTTAATATGATGACACAGATTTGCTGCTCACACATAATAAATAATTTCCTCTTCAGTCATACTAAAAATACAGTTTAGTAGCAACATTTGGAGGAGCTTTGGCAAGAGCACCCATGGCTTTTGGGTCACATCTAGACTAAATTCCTCTCATGTACACAAAGGCATAAAATGAGACTGAAACGGTTAGCTGAATTCAGGACAGATATAGCTCCAGGTGACTGGATATTGAAGACATACAGAAGAAAAGATAAAGCTTCTTTATATTTACCATAAAGCTATGGCTGGAAAGGAACAAAGCTCAGGAACCCAGGAAAATCCATGCCAGAAATCAAAGTCAGTGAATTGTTGCAATACTCCTTAAAAAGTTCAGCTCGCATTTCTGAATTTCATCAAACTGAAATTGAAACTCAAATGATAATCCTATCTATGCAAATTGGACCTGTTTCCTCATGGTGCTTTTCCCCTCAATGTGCTGAAACATCTCAGAAGTACATCAAGTTCATCCAGAGAATTAAACAGAATAATCCTAAAACCATCCTATTTTTTTAAATTAATTTCAGGATAGAATAAAGGATGAGACCAGAAATTGTACTGTTCATCGCTTTATCCATCTGTTCCTTCTGGTAACATTCAGCGACAGCGACAATTAATGTCATGATCTTACTGTCCCTTAGACCGTCATCCTCCCATCAACAAGCCACCTCCAACGAAGTGCTCAAGAAATTGTCACGGTGCTCAAGGTGTCACGGTGTTTGTCACCGTGTCTGGGACAATTGTCACGGTGCTCAACGAAGATGCTCAAGAAATTGTCACGGTGGCTCCACAAAGTCACCATCTTTCTGCGACAAGACATTACAAAGGCAGAGCAGGAGTCCTCCTCCCCAGATTTTCAGTGCACTGGCTTCTTCAACACTTTGAACTGTGGTAATCTGTGGCCACTTACATAAAATGGCTGCCGCTTAGGGCACTTGACACTCTCCAAAATGGCTGCCTCGGTAGGGTTAGCCACTCATAAACAGACATTGATCAGAAAACCAACTTCCAGAACTGGTCGCAGCCGTTCATCTTTCTTTTATTTGTAGGAACGCCTCAGATGCCAGGAACAGCTTTGTAAATAAATGTGGCAGAAGGTGCCAAAGAAATGCCCTCCGGCACTCTGCTGGGAATCCCAGAAAGAGCGGAAAACAAAGAGCGAAGGCATCCGTTCTGCTGAAACTGTGCGCGATCTAAACCTTAACTCCGTCTCGGAGAATGCTAACTCCACGTCGCTAATGGCAAATGGTCAGAACCTGGCCTCGTTAATCAGTAACTAGTAGCAGATGAGACCAAAACGAACACATGCAGGAGCGGGTCGAAGGAACGGCAAGGCACTCCGATTCCCACAAGACCATTAGGGAGCGAACACACCCGTGAGGCCGGAATTAATTACTCCAAGCGTTTCCTCAAGTACAAATCATTCTGGGTGGGTCACACCATCGATATTTTGAAAGACTTAGGTTGGGGGGGTGAGAAACATGAAACAGCATTATAAATGTCACATTTACTTCCAGCGGGAAGCATGCAACAATGTGTGACAATAGTTTATAAAATGTTGAAACACGTTTTCCTTTTGTTTTACTTTACTCGTTTTTGAAAAACAATCCTGGTTACTGGAAAATGCCTTACAGCTTTATTCAAAACATATGTTTTGTGTTTTTTTTTTTCAAAGTCTGAATGAAGAGGCTGAAAGAGAGGAGAAAATTCTGACTCCTTCTGGAACAACTAACCAATATATCATTTGTGTGTGTTGCATTTTTTCCTCTTGTCAGGACCACTTTTATGTCTTTAAAGATTTATTTAAACTGGTTTATTATATAATGAAGCTTGTCAGATCATAAGAACAAAGTCAAACAATATGCTCTGTATCAAAGTACAATGTTGAACACAGAGGTTTAAATATACATATCAAGTGCAATGCAATCAAGAAAAGTTTAATCGAAAAATGCAAACGGTTCAGATTATTAGAGCCACATCTGTGCTTTGAAGCAAATTTGGGGATGTTTATCAAAGCTACAAGTAATTATATTATTCCCTCCCACTGCATATATCTCAGCCGCAGATTTCATAGCCTCAGTCCTTGCTTGATTTAATCTTGTGGTTTACAAGGACCGCTAAAGGAAAAAAAAAAATATATATATATAAAAATGAAACAATTGCCGCAATGTCTTTCAGTCCTTCAAGGCAGGAATGGATGTTCTCAGTCTCAGCAGTAGCGTGAACCCTTCAAAACGCTTGTATGTGATGCTCAGTCAACTCTATAGCTGCTTGCCAAATATTTAAGGAGAACATTATGAAATTTAGAACTACACTACAATCACTTTCTGTATATTCCATATTAATTGAAGATAAACAATAATCAGATCAAATCAATTTATTTGGATTCTACCCCCTGCTTTTTGGAAAGCAGCCCCATCGTAACACTCAAAGTCCAAATGCAGCCTTGCTTCAGAAAATATAATTATGCACCTTTAATTTTTGTGGGTGGCTCCTGATAGTATACAGTAGGAACAGTACATTTGAAGAGCATTTTTTTTAAAGGAGTTAGATCATCTACGTAAATATTTGCAATTGCAAATGGATGCTCAAATTCAGCTCAAAATATAGTGGAATCCCATTAGTGGGAATATGTCACATATATACATTCTGCATAGGCTAATACTTATTATTTCACTTACTGGATCTGAATGAAATATTCAAGCTATTGGATTCATTAAAACTCTTTCATTTGCCAAAAAAAAAAGGTGGAGGGGGGACTCGGAATAGCAGGGGGAGGTGTTTTTTTTAATGAATTCCTGGAAATGTGTATGTTATATTTAGTTCTTGTGAGTGCAATAAAAAGCTATACTCTGTGAAATTGGCAACCGTAACAGCAACATTTAAAAAATTAGAATACTATATTAAGTAAGAAGGGGTAAGACGCTTACAAAATGAAGCTGTCAACTAGCATTAAAAGCAACACAGCACAATGTAGAATGACTTATATTTGGCTTAGACTGCAGTACTAAATACATTTTCCTCTGAGTAAGCCTTGCTGAACACATGGGACTTATTTCTAAGTAAATGTAACTTGAGTTATGAATGAGTTTGTGTAACTTGATACAGAGATATCTCAAAGAAGAGACCTTTTAGTGGTGCTTTGGATTTAGGATTAGGAAGACTGGGCAAATATCATCTGTTCTCTTTTCACACCCTCCCAGAAAATGA
>JANHZU010008750.1:208974-220383 GCA_032468055.1 Acrochordus granulatus | reverse complement strand
AAACTTCCATGCATGTCATGTGTATGTAATTTATTGAAAAATATGAACATTTCAAATTAGGAAAAACCCTCTATTTTTGTACATCATAAAATCTGAAACAGAAATATATATATATTTTAGAATCTCTTCTCTCTACATTTCTTTTTTTATTTTGTCCGTCCGTCCTTCCTTCATCTATTTTAACCTCTGAACACCTTTCCAAAAAAAGTACAGTTTTTGAGAAAGTTTTGTGACATTTTGCTTATAAAACATTATATTTTAAATTATGCTGGTATTGACAGTATTGAATAAAACAATTGTTTATATTTTTTCCCACAACTTATATAGCAATGGAGTGGGATTGTATTACATTTACAAAAACAAAAAATGATAAAAGAGTATTAGTAAGAATTTTTTATAGACCAAAAAATAATTATTGGTAGAAATCTAACTGATCCATTAATCAAGAGAGTTACAGCAGGTTCCTATTTTTAAACAATACTTCATTTATGAGGAGGATACTTTTACTGTGCTAATATGGATGAGAGAGTTATGCAGTTGGTTTAATAACAATGATAGAGCTTATCTTGATTTGAAGACAGGTCATTCATATTGATCTGAATGCCATCAAATCTCTTGACTAGGAACATATTATTGATTACAAATTTAAAACTCCTTCCCTGTGGAGTAAATGCACAACTAATAATTCCTGAAAAATGTGTTCAATGGTACATTTCTGTAATAATTAAAACCTATATATTGCAATTGTGTAAGTTTGCTTTGTTCCTTTTCAGTCTCCATTCTTTTTCTTTTTCAATGTTACATCATTAGACAATATTTTAGATCATTAAACAAAATACATGTTGTTTCTATATTCAATGAGATAAATGGAAGGATTATAAACTTTAATAGACACAGTCCCCAAAGAAAAAAATAATCCATGGGGATGAAAGGAAAGCTCTTGTGTTAGTAACTTTTTTCATATCATCTCCTTTGAAAGACACAATACTATTTTTGTGAAATATTTTCACCCTAAGAACAGATACAATTAGGATATTTTTCCATTTTTTTTTGCAATTAGAAGCCTTCTGAAATCTAATTTTTGTTTTATGAACATGAAACCCTCTGCTATGGTTTGTGCAAGAATAAACAATTTTAATCAGGAAATTAACCTTAAGTTAGGTTTGTAAGTCAGGTAAGAGTGATGGACAATCTGCAAAGCCATATTTTTTTAAAAAAAATGTGTCCAGCATAATTTGCACAGACACAGATTTATTATCAAAACAAACATATACTTACCTCTTGTCTTCACTGTCTAAAGACTGAGCAATTTTTTGCCAATTAATCCCCACAAAACAAGTCACTATAAAAGTTGTTTTAATAAATCAGTTAAAAAAGCCTTTTATATCCAAAATTATTTTTAATTATATATTGATATATATTGATACTATAATATATATTATAATATTCTATTTTCATTCACGTTAATTGATAATTCTTAATCTGAATGATGCATCCCATGGGAAAACTGCCATTAGCAAAAGTCCACCCACCAGGTTTTAAAATATTATTTTATTATTAAAAGAGTAAAGTTTTCCTTGTGTTTTGCTCAATTCCTAATAACTTGAGGGACATGTCTGTAACTTGACAGCATCATAATAGTAGCCCCCACTGCTTTCTTCTGTTTTCAACTTCCCAGTTTAACTTACAACCCTGGGATTTCCTGGTGATCTACCTAACCAATGTTACATAGGGTCCGTGCCTATCCAGTTTTTTAGGTCAAAATTATACAAAATCAGTTCTGTGATATTTTTTGCGGTAAGCAAAATGAAGCTTAGTTCCTGGAAACTGCATAGATACTTTAAGATTTTGGAATGGTTTTCTACTACCTCTTTTTGAGCTGTTAACTTCCCAATCTAGTCTATAGACATGGTATTCCAGTAGTCTTCAAAAGTGGCAAGCTCTTCCATTTCTAAGGGCCAACATACTCGCTACGTACTGTTTTTCCCTATTTTTTTAATGTGTCAGTCACACAACAGTGACTTTTACCCAGCATTTTGTTTGTTAGAGCCCTGACTAATCAGAGTCCATGTATCCTCCGCAAAACCATACTAGATATTTATAGACCTTATGATTTTGTACTTTAATTTTAATCTAGAAAAGAGATTTGCATAAGATTATGCATAACATAAAATTTGTTTGTGCAACAGTGATTTATGCACATGTACTTCAGACACTGACATATTTCTGAGAATTATTTTTCATTTCATTGAATCATCTGATCAAATCACATAAACATTATTTTTAGTTAAAGTACTTGAAATATTATCTGGAGGCTTTATTTAATTGACATCGGGAGGCTTTTACAAACTGGTATACCTTTGGCCTCTAGCTAACCTAAGCAATCTCTAAACCACTGCTATCTATTTTTCACATACACAGTATCTTCCATTGCATGTCCCCCAGGATCTTACATGCTTGTAGAAATGCATATTACTTGAAATGGTCTTGTAAATATATCAAACGGAAGACTGAGTATCATCTTCTGCCCTGGATTCCAACAAAATGCCTTTGCCTCTTTTATTTATTTGAAGCAATACAGCCCCCAAATTTTGTACATTTAGTCCTCAACTTACAACCATTTGTTTAACAACTACTTGATGTTACAATGACACTGAAAAAAGTGACTTTTGACCTATTGTCACATGCCTGTTGCAATATCCACATAATCATGTGATGAAAATTGGGTGCTTGGCAATTGGCATGTATTAGCACAAGACAGTGCTGCAGGAGGACAAACACATTTACAAATTTGAGACCCAAGATTAAAACAGTGACCTGAAAGGGAGCAATTAGTGATGATCTGATAACCAGATATAATTCAGAATGAAATATGAAGTGAAGTTTGGAAAAATAGTTTTAGAAGAATTCACACATAAGGTAATATCCATAACCTCAAACTGTAGTAATACATTTTTATTTATCATGTTTATTATATATTTTCCTTTGGCCTGATTTTTCAGCCAATCAGGAGGAAGAAGTAACAATTAAAAAAAAAGAACTCTAGCTGTTCAGCCTTAATTGGACAATTTCAATTATAGACCAAGACTTCAAACAAATCAAAGAGAAAAGGAAAGGAATGCTGAGCCTTGAAACTTGGTAGTATTTGAAAGGATGCTAAAGGTATGCTTTAATGGACTTCCAAAAGGCAAATTAAAATCTATCCATTCAACAATCTGCTTGCCTAACATGCCTCCCTGTGCAGTCACATTGACAGCCTAAAATACAGCTCTAATCTCATGTCTACTGTGTGGCTTCCTTCTGCAAATCTGCGTGGTGCTGGATGGTGTCAAGTAACCTCTCCAAGGACTGCTCAGCTGGCAGCTGTGATCACAGGAATCCCAAGATACAGAATCATCACCTAATACAATGCGTTATGAACACAGCTGTGGCAGTTGTAGCCAACTGTGTGATTCATCCTTAAGAGGAAAAAGAAGCTTTTCTGAGGTTATTCTTCTTGTTGTATTTTATTCTCATCATTACTCTAGCACCTGGCTTTGTACATAAAGCTTTTTTGAGGAAACCAATAGAGGAAAGTATAATGGATCTCATGGAGCATTGGATTTGAACGATGCAACTTGCAAGAGTAAAGATTTACTCCTGGATATTTCTTTAGTGTGTCCTTATTTAAATAATGGGGTCTGTGTATGAGAGAGATATGAGTGTGTGTGAGCAAGAAGTAGGGATATGAAAACCTAAGAAGTGATGGACAATCCTGTTCTTATTAAAGCAGTGTCAAATTTCCCATGGCCTTTGACATAACAGAAATATTGGCAAGAATTCCATTTAATTTAAAAGAGATTAAAAAAACTATAAAAAGAAAAGAAATACAAACCTTGAAAGTCAATTTCAAGGTAAAAAACATTTTGTACACCTTTAAACATTAACATATTTCAGAGTCATATAGGGCAGATTTTGAAGATTTAATTTAAAAAAGAACTTCTGTTAATTTCTTTCCAATTCTAGTGGAATCAGGTGGTGCAGGAAAAAAACATGTCAAATATTGAAAATTATCTCCACTACTTCCATTCAATTTTAAATGAAGTATATCATGAGTAAGATACTATAATTACTGATGGAAAAGATGTTTACCTTTTTTAAAGAACAGGAATACCTTATGCTTAACAGCATTCAAAAATTTAAATTTCTCACACACATAAACAAAGTTTCAGAAAACAAGACTGAACGACAAAGCATTAAAGAAATATATTTTAATAACCTGAAATAGGAAATTCTGTCCTTCCTATAACTGAGCAATAACTCCTATTTTTTAAAATCTAATAAAATTTATAATTTAACCAATGTAATATCCCAATTAATTTTGGAGAGAAGAATTTACAATCTGTGGTCCTCCACCTATTATTTGACTGCATCTCCCATGAGTACTTATGAGTAAGAAATGAGACTTGGAATACCACAGCACACTTTATACACACTAATACCATAACACAATTGCCTGCTTATAAAAAATTAATGACCTCAACTAAAAATCACAAGACAAAATGGCAAAAGGCAGCAATCTGGTAAAATAAATTCATTTAATTTTTTTTAAGGACAAGATAATTTTGATACAGCAGAATGCTAATATTTAAACGTCTGTTTTCAAACTTTATAGAAGAAATTGGCAAGTTTTGAAAACAAAACATCAATGGCCAAATCTATCCAGCTTTGCCAAAAAACACTTAACTTCCTTCTGTCTTTTTCACACCCCAAGGATGTAGGAGGCAATACATCTTAGAATCCAAGAAAGTGAACAGCAAAATGCAAAACTACTTTTTTAATATCTTCATTATTATTTAAGTAATATATACATGTTTAGAATGGTTTTGCAACAGTGAAAAAAGGAGGCAGCCTGCTGAATCAGAGACAAAGTATAATTCAACAGGTACATGGGATGGTTCGTACTGATTTGAAGTTTTTTGAAATCCAAGGCTTTAGGTTTCCAACAGGATATGTGTATTGGTTCAGAAGGCATAGACCATCTTTTTAAAATCAAAGTCTTTGCCTACCTAAATGGAAATTACATCACTAGCTTCATTAGTCTGAAAGTTCTGTGGTCTCGACACACTGAAAAGAAAATGCAGGACAACAAAAAGACTTAACCAGGTAGATGTTTAAATTAATGAGGTATATAATATGTAGGATTCACATCCTTTTCCTATAGCTTGAGTTTAGCATTGTGAAGCAAAAAAATTACTCTCTTAATGCAGATGCAAACTATTCATCAAGCTATTCATTGTGCAAGGTCTTGCTTATAAGCTGACCTTATTATTAAAGCTTGATTATTCCACTTGAATGAAAAAAATTGGTTACTTCTAGAAGTGCAGCAAGAACTCTCAATTCAGTTTTAGTTTAGTTTTGTGTGTGTGTGAGCAAGAGAGGTCTTCTACTTTGCAAAAAGATACTTGATATTTCAGTATAGCTTCTATGGCAATTGTTTTGAACTCCTTGGAAGAGAGTGGGGTCAAGTGCAACAGATAATATAGAAATAAAATGTCATCTCTAGGAAAATAAAAAAACACAGTTTTAAATACACAGACTATATTTCAATCCAGTTTCAGTTATACAAGCTCTATTTCAATTCAATTAATTCAAATATACAAAGTGTATTTCAATTAACAGACATATTGAAAGACTTTGTTCAAAATATGTTTCAGATTTTCCATGACAATCTAGCTGTATTTGTACCAAGGCACAAATCTGTGAGCATAATATGCATTAAACCATATCACAATCACCCATCAAAGGAGGGGGGGAGAGCAGAAAACTCAAACAACCAAGCATTTACAGGTATTTATTTTGGTATTGGTTGACCCTATTTTTTTAAAAAAATGTAAAATCATGTTGAAAACCACAATTCAACACAGAGTTATAGATACAGAATATCTATGGTCAATTTTTGATTTACTATTAAGTTATCTGCTTGTCTGTACAGTCAGAATAAATAATAGTATCTAAGCAATCTTGACTGACCTTGAAAAAGCTAATGTATGTTACACTTGGTTAGTACCTACATACAAGAGTGCCAAAAATCTCTGGATTGAAGAGAGACCAAGGAACTAATTGTTATCTTTCCTGAAGGTGGCAACAGCAAACTACTTTTATTGATTACCAAGAAATCTCATGGATATGAGATTTGGTAATAATCTGGTATAATCATTTGGTATTATTACCAAAATTATTTGGTAATAATTTGGTAATAATCTGGTATAATCACCAGAACCTGAGCTCAACTTAAGGAAATCTTTACTTTTTCCCCTCTACCAACATGTTCTTGGAAGAATCCCTTCTACAATTTTGGTTTTGTAGAATAGACATTCTAATCCTCATTTAAGAACCAGAAAGAATCAGGCTGTGTTAGCGACTATAATATTATCAAGATATTACTTGCTAAAAATGTTCTGAAGACAAGAAGCTGTTATCTACAAAAATTAGAAGCATATTGTCTAATCTGAGGTATTCTGGTACTACTTCACAGAGGAAAGATGGCTCCATTGCTTTTTAGCCTTGTTATTGCTGACGTAAACTTAATGCTCATTTATAATAAGCTTAACATTTTAGAAAAGATGGAAAACACTGAAGCTTTTATACTTCAGTAATTTTATAATTAAGAGAAAAGAGCTCTGTAATCCTCCTTTTTCTATTGTAATGGGTCTAAATTAACATAATCCAAGTAACCTTGAGGCAACAAGAATATCCTTTTTCATCATCGTAAGCCAAAACAAGTATTGCTTATGCTAAAAAATAAGATAAAATAAAATTACCCAAATAAATAAATGGGAGAAGTAATCTTGTTCTCAGGATCTACCATCAAGATTCAAAAACCATTTTTGTCTCTTAATCTATTAATTACAGGAGTTTATGCTTCCAGATCTTTCAGCATGGAATATACTGATTTTAGGAACTGAAAGGGAACTCACACAATATTAATTTAAACATGTACAAATTTGTTAGTTAGATATTCAAAGCATATCCACTGGAACTAATATGACAAAAATAAGTCCAGTATATGGGGATACTGTTATTCTGGACTAATTTCTGGACTATGGCTAGTGAAAGCTGATATATATTTTCAGCTACCATAGCCTGTCTTTTTGCCTCCAATGTCTACATGATGAAAGAAAAGTAGAAAGTAGAGAAAAGTAGAAAGGCATACAGACAAGATTTTACAATCCAGGGATTCTGACTGCATGTCTCTCATGTTAAATACAAAAACTAAAATACTAAGAATGTCCCAGATCTCTACACATTAAAATTAATGAGAAAGCAAGATGCTTATACTTCAATTGTAACCTTTTTGGAGTAGGGAAGTTTTCCTCTACTTATGTATCTATACTGAACAAGTATTTATTGTTTAAAGTATGCTTCCTTCTAATCCAATTCTCAAAAGACGGAAAAAAATCCATAAATAATTAAAAATCTTGCTCAATAAATTCTCCTTAATTCAACAGACACAAAACCTGAAATTATGTAAAAAAAGGCTAATTTAAAATCTGCCATCTAGTATTACTATATTTGATTGCAATCTACCTGCACAATGGCATACTTTTAGGAATATTGGAGAAATATCTCAGGCAGCTCTATGAATAGTGATGTTGAAATGGATATTAGTAAGTAGAAAATGTCGCTATAAATGTTCTTCACAAAATTATATTTTGAATTACCTGTAACATACAGTTGGCAGATTGAATTCCATTATTTAGTATTTTCTTATTATTGTGACTAGAAAAGTGCCAATTTCCATGCTCAGAAAGTAAAATTATTGTCACAAGTAAACATTTATATAATTTTCTAAGAGAGTAACAACCACTGCCAAAAATTCCCAGCTCCTTCCTAAAGCAAATTCAAAGTTACAGTGAATCAGAGCTACTGGAAGAAATGCAGCTCACCACACTATTTATTATAAACAATTTCTTCTTAAAGATGGAAAATCAATATTTCATACAAACAAAAGTGTTCCATGGAAAATCTTACTGAATTTACTTCTCTTTCATGACGATATGATGAACAGTCTGTTTTTACCTCTGTTTTCTTCTGCCTCTGTTTGGTGTGGATAATTTTTATGATTTTTTTCCTCCCAAGAAAATAAAGCAGCAAAAAGCATAATAAAATCTGGATGTTCGAATAACAAAAATATTTTCCAGAATGTAAAAAATATCAAGTCCTGGTGTTTTCTACTTCAACTTTCAAAGGAAGAAAACAGGCTTGTTTTATATTAATTTCTGGTTAAACAACAGATGCTATTTAAAAACCACTTAAATCCCTCATCTATCATGTGCCATCTTAAATGAAAGAAACAGAAACTTTTTATAGTCACTGAATGGAATGATTTTGTTCACTTACCAAGACTGATCAATGCCAAATGAAATTGGCAGAAGGGATAAACCTAGTAAGATTTCAAAGTTCAGACAAAGAACTGGTGAGAACACAATCAGCAGATGTTTTTAAGGCCATCAGCCCAATTAAAAAAGGAAGCAAAAATAATGTTTCAAAATGTGACTTAATCAACAAGATATATCTTTTAACAAATGAAGAACCAAAAACCCAGCCGTTAACTACTCTGATCATATGTGCTTTAGGATTTTGTTTTATTCTTTTGTGGTGAAAAGCATATAATTCAGAGATAGAATCAGAATCAAGAATCATACCAAACACCCAGAAGGGATGCAATGCCAGGAGTGGTTCACATAAGACCAAAAGTTAACCACAAAGCATCTGCTGCTGTTTGACAAGTTGCAATTCTTTTCATTTCTTGTTTTTTTTTAAGATCTGAGTTTCTTTAACATGTCCTTGGCAAGCGATGTGGGGGAATATTATTCTGATGTTTTGTTCAAAAAGCAACACCAAATTCACCTGAGAAGAACTGATCCCAAAAGTTTTCTAAAAATATAAATATGAATCGAAAACAGCCATAGAATTAGCTTTTAGTAGGCAGCACCTACTGACAGCTAAAATGAGAAATATATTAATTACTTTACAAAGTAATTGTAAAAATGATAAAAAATGTTAATTTTCTGTCAACAAGGAAATTATCTCTATTTCTGCACTAATCCATCCATACTATCCTTACAATAATCAAGCCTGAGAATTTATGCGGTGACAAGTACTAAAAAGTTAGCAATGGGACTGTGGATTTCTGTATCTATGACAACTTTAGCTAACTCTTTTTGTCCAGTCATGGTGATAATTCCCTCTTTTGGTTTGAATCAGTTGAAAAGCAAAATACTCTTAAAGCCTTTTTATTTAATCCAGTGTTCTTGCAGTATATCTGCTAATAGGAAATAATCTCCAGCTAATATTCACATTCCAGGACATCTGTGTGTTTTCATAATACTTGGTTTCATGGGCCTCTTTCCAAAAAAGCCCCCAGCCATTTAGCATATGTGTGCGCAAACATACTATGCTACCTGGTTGCTAATATGATCTAAAGCATGCTCTTACTTGCAGTGTTTGTTAAAATTGTCTTGAAAGACAAGGCTAATGAATGCAGAAGAATGAGATTTACAAATTTGTAGTTAGTATTCAGCCAATAAAACACAAAAACCTTTCTGTTTTTGTTTTTCATCTAACTTAAAGCATAATCAGAGACACAGAGAAAAGAAATCATTAAATTCAAGAAGTTTTTTCTTCCTGAGTTAATCTCACCAGCTCCACAGATCTAACCATTGCAGAAAGAAAGAATCTTAATAACTTTGTGGAGCTACTACATTAAAAGATAAACATAAGAAAAGTCACACAAAATCCTTACTTTCAAACCTCCCCTTTGCCTGGAGTTTATTTTTCTGTCATAGACTAGAAAGAAAGAAATTAATTTTATCATGTTTTAGTTATTTTTTAACATGTATTATTTTGTAAGTTTCGCATTAAAGGGCCATAAATACCAGAACTGGTATTTAATCCTGATTAAAAATGGAGAATTGAAAAATAGTTCCAAATATTTCTCCTGCATACACTTAACCCACACACACAAACACACATTCATGAATATAAAAAGTGCCCAATTATAGTTGGCATTCATCCTGTTAAATCTTTTTAAAATTATGTCTGATAACTAACTAGACAGTGAGCAAGAGACAGATGAGATAGATATGCAATATTTCATTACAAAGTATTTAAAATGAACAGCTCTCTTTTTCTTCATTTTAACACAAATGACTTTGAGGAGAAGTAAATACAGCCAGGTTGGATCTAAGTACAGTATTTGCTTTCTCAAGGGGAAGAAACAACTTTCACACACTTTCCTCTTTTCCCCCAGTACACTTCTTCTCTTCTTCCCACATTCCTGTACAGCTTCTCAAAATGCCTTGGTGGCTGGAAGCTACTACATGATGGGGCAGACTGAGATGCACAGAAAGTGAGTGGAGTCCCGAAAATTGGGTGAAAGCATCTTTCACTGTATCTGGGATGAGGAGACTATAATCCTGGATACGATTGTGACACACATATACACCAGACGCTGTTTTTGGAAGCCTGGGCATTCCTTTGATTATAATCATCCTCAGTGGAATGATTGTCAGCAATTACTGTGTAGCGGAAAGCATAGAAAGATAGAAACTCAAATGCAGTACACATGGTACTGCAGTATATTATTGTCTCACCTTTTTGCCACTCTTTGTCATCTACCTACTTAGCTAGCTAGAGCAAAGGTGTAGAGGAAAGGTAGTGGCTCACACATATGGCAAGAATATCATCAGAAAATGAATTCTGACTGCCTTATCTGAAGGAGGAAGCAACTGGGGATGAAAGGTATGAAACCTAGTATTTTTTTTTTTGCTTAGGATGAAGAATATAAGCGAAGCAGGTACAATCTGTATGATACCTATAGACTATGCAGTTCCAACACTGACCCTATAAAGAACCTCTGAGCCCCTAACAGTGCTATTGATGTCAATCCTGAAAATGTCCTCCTGCCATGAATCCTTCACCCAGATTTCTTCATCTTCCCTACACCTTGGCAAGGCATAGTGCTTACCTTTCTTTGGAGTTGGTACAACGTTAGTTGTTGTTTTATTTATGGACAAGTTTTGAGTCCTTCTGAAGTAACAACTTTGTGGGTCGGCCCTATATGCTTTTGAGTCCCCAATTAGTTTTTCGTCCTTGTTTTTCTGCAGGAAATAAAACCGTAATACTGACGGTATGTTCCTCTTTATCAAGCTTGATTGCAGAGCAAGTTTTGTCCCTGCTTTTCAAATGACTTTTTTCAGTGCTGAAGGATTATGAATCCATATAAGCCTTATTTGAACCATTCATTCCCGCAAACTCATTCTTAAGCGGCATACAGCTTGGACAGATTTTTTTAGAGGAGACAGAACTTACACTTTCTGTTGTTGCTGAACTGACCTTTAAAAAAAGAAATAACCTTAAAATGGC
>JANHZU010008750.1:191951-206709 GCA_032468055.1 Acrochordus granulatus | reverse complement strand
GAAAAGACTGTGATGCTGGGAAGGATTGAAGGGAAGTGGAGAAGGGGACGGCAGAGGATGAGATGGATAGATAGCATAGTCAGTGTGATGGGCATGAGCTTGGGAGAACTCCAGGAGGCAGTGCAAGACAGGGGGGCCTGGCGTAATGCAGTCCATGGGGTCGCGAAGACACGATTGCATGACTGAACAACAAGCCCTGTCACATTTTGATTCAACTTTCCTAATACATGCTTTTCCATGCCCCACCAACGTATACATTAGGTCATATTCTTTTACCAATGAAAGATGATTCTAATACAACTCTGGAGTGTTTTGAAGTCAGAGGGAAAAAGGAAAAAAAGGAAATAAATGAGCAGAAGTGTGAAGCTAATATTTAACTGCAACTCCTTTAACATACATTTCCCTAAGCTTATGAGGTACCCTAGAGTCCAAAGCACTATGCAATACAAAAGTTTTGTTTTCTACTCAAGTAAGAGCTGATGAAGTGGGTTGACAATGGATGACACACTGCAATAAAAGCACAAGGTTCTCTTGAGATTGGGAGGTTTTTTTTAAAGCTTTTCCGAAATTATATCCAAAATAAAAGCCTATATGCAGTACAGATTTATTGGGTGGGTAGAGAGAGAGACTAGCAAGGTACCCAGCATAGCATGACCAACAAAATAAGTAGTGTTCTCTTTCCAGATATTTAGTATATGCATAGCTGTTGTTTATCATCTGATTTAATGTGGGTGTGTATTTGCCTGTAACTTTTAATTAAGCAAAATATTGTATAGAAGTATTTTCCAGTTTGGTACTCTATAGAGGGATTAGGGTTCTCAGAATTTCTCATTGTGGAGAGTGCTGTAATAAATTTTGGAAATTATAATCTTAACACATCTGGTAAGCAACAGGTTGTAGAATCAAAAACAAAGAAGTTTGGCATTTTGTTCTATCTGTTTGTCTGCTGTTCTCCAACTGTTAAAGATTTGATTTGTTGAAATCATGAAAGGAAGAAGAGAAGCAAAAGTTTAATGTAAATGAGTTAATACTCCAAATTTACAGTGGAACCTAAACTCAAAAGTATATTGCCTTGCCCAGTTAGGATAACACAAATTACTTCTATTGACAAGAATCATTTTCAGATTTTCAAATTTTCTTTCTGCTGACAGGAAACATCGCTGATGCTCCTGTTGACTGAAAGTTCTCCTAACAAAATGCTTTTGTATTACTAGATTTGTTTTATACTGAAGCAACAGAAACTTACTTTTAAATATATAAATGGCAATAGACAGACTAAAAGGAACAGGTATAAGAAAACAGCAAAAGAAGGGATGCAATTGGAACTCTCTGGGACTCAAGCCAACACTCTCAGTTGGGGCTCCTCTGATGACTAATTCGAAATTAGTCATGAGTTAAAGAGCTAATGCCTACGTTCAAGGGTGTAAAATTTTCTGGTGCTCAGGAATTGCAGAGTAGCACTGCTTTTTTGTGGGGTTGTTAGAACTGCCAGATCTGGACTACAAAGTCCATATAACAACAAAATTACACCAAAGGGTACAGTTTATATGTGTCTTTTTCTGCCACCCAATGGTTCTTCTAGCCATTATAGACCAAGGGTGTCTTCCATTCTCAACTGCAGCTCACTTTTACCTGCTGCTATACCATTCCCAGTGTGGTATCCTATTATTAAATAGAATAAGTTGTTCTATTGGTGCATCTAGCTCTGCAAAATTACAACCAGGTTTGACAGTTTTAAATTAAAATTATTGATTGCATGATTGAAATTCTGATGGAGCCATCTTGGCCTTTGGACTCTGAAGCAATCACCAGCCTTGCCATAACTAGAGCAATTTGGTCTAGCAGTTAAGGCATCAGGCTAGAAACCAGGAGACCATGAGTTGTGGTCTCTGACTTAGTTATGAAAGCCAGCTGGGTATCTTTGGGCCAGTCATTCTCTCATCCCAACTCATTCCCAGGGTTGCAGGGAAAATAGGAGGAGGAAGGTATATTGGATATGTTTGCCACCTTGAGTTATTTGTAAAATAATATAAGTGAGATACAAATAAAAGAAATAAAATATTTATACCACAGGATAAGATTGGAACTTTATATTTAAGGTTCCTTCAAACTAGGAAGATACCCATAATACTGAAGATACTCTTAGAACTAGAGCAAGTGGAGAATTAATTGTGAATCAAGTTTAAATTTTTCCCTTATCTCCCTCCAGTCTTACTTCTTCCAGTCATGAATTCAAAGGAGCTGGTTAATCCAGAGAAGATGTCATCAGCTAATCCTCTCACCAAAGAAAGACTCAGGGAAAAAAAAACTTTACTGAGTACAAAATAATTAAAATTGGTAATGAAAAACCTGAAGCCTATTTTGATATCTTCAGTGTCAACAACAAATGGTGATGTATAAATATTTAAAATAATAAACTAAGAGGTAAAAATAATAAATTAAAAGGTATAATTTACCAATGCAACTATGCTAGCGACCAAATGCATGCCACTCAATTTTACTTGGGTTTTATATTCAAATATTTCTAAATCCTAGCAACCTTTGATTTTATTAGAATAAGGAATGTGTGTGGTCAATAAATTATATGCTAGATACTTGTACAACAAGCATTTGGAGTGGGTCATAACTGAGAACATCCTGGCTGTAAGTTGGCAGACTTCAGAGATGGCCGCTCACTTCTTAACCATTATTTAAGTCTGAGAAACACACACTCTATGCAGCTCTCATTGATCTTAGATGTGCCTTCAATTTCATCTCTAAACCTAAATTATGAAAGAAACTGAAGTTTTTGATGGATAGATTACTTGTTCTTATCTATAAACTCCATGAAAATTCCTGGATGAAGGTGCAATGTATTGTATGGACACTGCAAAAAAGAAATCAAAGACAAAATATGTGCGAGACAAGGGTGTATTCCAGTTCTCCTCCCTTTTATCTATTCATCAACTATGTCAATAAACAAACTGAACAGTTCAGTAAAACTGGGAAACAGACATATCCCTGTTCTTCTACATTCAGATGAAGATGTGCTATTCTCCCAGACATAGATTGGCCTTTAATGGACACTTTATACACTTGCTGAGCACCTTTGAGAAGAATCACTAGAAATTAATAATTCAAAACCAAGATCATGGTATTTGCCAATTGCCCAAGGCACATGTCTGGTTGCTAATCAATTATCTAATAGAATATGCCAAGATTTTCAAATACCTAGGGAAGTTTTCCATGACACAGCAACTGCAAATTCCAGTCTATGTCAGCTTAAATATGTAGAAAACAATTTTAGCTCTATAATCTTTCTACTTCTCCAAAGAAGCCTAACATATACCCGGAGTGCTCAAAGTCTTCTCAGCCAAGATCCAAGCTCAGTTCCTTTTTAGAGCACAGTTGGGTTTTTATAGGTAAATTCTTTCCTTTGAAAGAGTTAAATCTAAGTTCTTAAGATCTGTCTTCCAAGTATCTCACTGCATTCCAAATGTGTTACTTTCCAGGAAGCCCACTTACTTAGAATAGAAACATCCACCTGATTCATATTTTCTCATACTAGCTTAAACTTCTTTTCAGCTGACTTGGCTCTTTTAATTATAAATGACAGCTTCTGGTCACTTTGGTGTCAGGCAGTACATGAAATATTAAAATCCTATGATATCTCATGAGTAGCCATCACCCTGATAGGCTATGAACATGCAGTAGCCAATCTATGTGATCGACTTAAACTGGAATCAGATTTGTCAGTCTTGCCCAGAAATATCTTTCTGAGCCAGTCTGGACATTTACTTCACCAAGCATCTTAGTTGCATAATGACCCCCAAATTCAGAAGGGCTTTTCATTGACTAAATTCAATGCCTACCCAAGAGCAGTTATTGAAACATTCCTATTGAACAGAAATTGGGATGGAGGACTAATTGAAATGCTGGAACATGCATTGTATTGCTTTCTCTATGCTGACATGCACAGTAATTACTATCTCTACTTATCATCAAAGATCCTTCTACCTCAATATCTTCATTATTACACTTCAAACCACATTCATATGTGATGTCAAACTGATGATGTTACCTAGTAGAGTAATAAAATATTTGCAAGTAAACAACCAAGCTCAGAGACCACCAAGAACACCACTGTTTAATCTAAGCTACAGATATGCTCTTCTATTCATAAATGATAGTACTACATATATTATATTACATAAAACCTCAGTGGCTTTCTTTATTTTCTGTCAAAATGTACTATATTTTTTATAACATCTTCATCTCCTTGAATAAATAGTTTTTCAAAAAGATGCTAGGCTGCTTTCAATCTCCCCTTGTTAGTGACCAAGAACATCCCTAGCTGAAAATAATAATAAACTTTTAAACTTGCTATTATTTTTACTATAATTTGTAAATGTAAATATTTTACTACTACTGCTATAAATCAGTAATTCATCCAGATGCCTAAATTGCACATTAACTTTAAAAAATGCATAAAATGATTGCAACTGGAAAATTCAAAGAAAATGAATGTACCTATATTAATTCACTATTTGTAAAATGGCATAAATAATCAGGTTTGAGATGAGCTGTTCCAGAATATCCTTGTATTTGTTTAATACATTTGTATAAAGTATTTGGAAACAAAATTGATCTACAAAAAAAAAAACAAATAAGGTATCTGATGTATTCAGCTACTGAGCTGAAGTCTTAAGAAAAACAACCACAAAACAATAATTTTAACAAAAACTATTTTTGTTTTATACAAATAATATTTTACATGTTAAAATATTGCATGATAATGATATTTGAAAACACAGGGAAAATCGGGGGATTTTCTGGATGGTTAATGGAAATCAGGTCATTCTCACCACCCACAAAAGTTCACTTTAAAATAATGTAGATCAGGGATAACAACTTGAATCTTTTCTAGGTGCTGCTTTTTAAAAGTCTGATAATGTCATGGACAAAGGTCCATACGTAAAGGTTCAAATTAACTGATTTATTGCTATATACAAGATATATAAAATTTATATGTGTGATCACATATAATGATCAGCACCTATGGGTGCTACAATGACAATCAAGGAGGGTTGGAGTTCGTAATTTTGCAACTACATAGCGACTCTAGCTAATGCCTCTTTTCATACCTTGCCATCTCTTCTCCTACAGATACAAACAGCAATGAGTTAAACTGAAACTAGCAAACTTTGTATGTTCTTTATGATGATGAAAACATCAATATAAAAATCTTCACTACTGCTCATTGATACTATTGGGCCTGGTTTTAATGGTTGCTATGAAAATATTTACAAAATCAAATTTAATCAGCATCTGAAATAAATACTGTAAGGTGTCTAGAATTTGATTTATTGGTAACTGGGTACTGGCAAGTCAGCATCCTTCTTATTTTTTGAACTGTACCTCCCATCTTCCCTCAAAATTTACTATTTTTGTAAACTTATTTGGTTTAGTTAGAATTTTATTAAGCCTTTTGATCCATAAAGATGGAAATATGTGAAATTTTTAGCTTAACCATTATTTCTTTAGGTAATTGCACATTATTCTTCTTCCTTCCCAGCATTTGGTAAAATGGTTGTTTCAGCACATTAAAAAACTTGCACAGATGCATTACTAGAAAATCTAAAAAGGCTAATTAGGACTGTTATCCATCCTTGGTTATTTAGGGACTATAAAAGTGACATTAAGATTAGACTGAAAGCTGTGATTTTATGTGCTTGCTATCCTCTTGCAATATCTGATAGATGTTATGTTTTTCAACATTTATATGTGAGTTTTTTTTACTTATAAAAAGCAGAGTAAGCAGTATGATTTTCTTCTGATGTTTTGGACTAGAAAATACTGCAGTACAATGCCTCTGATCCGCAACCTTTGCAGATATCATATCAATGGTATGAATGCTTTTGAAAGAAGCACATGAATAAGAAGTGTATCATGCCCATTCGGGCCCTGATGAAGACCATTCACAACCACCACCAATGTAGACTCCCTCCCCTGCTAAGGCCTGAACCTTGACTTCAAAGAATCCAGATTATCTGAAGGGGTAATTCCAACTGTATGAAACCCAGATCACCCATCTCATCCAGGGCCCTCTGTTTCCTTCCTTACTTCCTTCCTTCCTTCCTTCCTTCCTTCCTTCCTTCCTTCCTTCCTTCCTTCCTTCCTTCCTTCCTTCCTTCCTTCCCACAATGCCATCTGAACACACCAGCTGCAATATCCAAAATTATTTATAACTGTCCACCAAACCATTTTTTTTCAGAGTTAACTGTGTAACATTATGCAGAACAAATGGAAAACAAAAAAGCAACGGAATATCCCATAGAATAAGAACATCTAGACAAAATTTATCCCTTTGCATAAAGGTACTCTTCCTGCATTTATGAAAAGAAATATATGTGATAAATAGCTTAGCTCAGCCCTGGTTTCAGTATCCCACATCTTTGTTGATCCCCAAAGCTCTTTACGGTGGCAGAAGGGAATATAGATAAGACATAATTTACAATTCTTTCTTTTAGAGAATAACAGTCCATAAAGTTTTCTTCTCTCTCTGCCATCCATATAAAATAGCATGGTGGTTGCTGCAGTGCCTCAGTAGATTCTGTAAACATCTTCAGAGTTGATAGAGAAAGCTGCACTTTGCATTCCTTTCTCATTATGGTAGGGCTGTAACTTATACCTCTGACTTATCATAGCACTGGGAAACACATGTTTTCCCCTTATTTGGTAGTGCTGAGCATCTGGGAAGAGGGGGGTGGGAAAGAGAGAGAGAAACTCCTTACTGTGTTTCAGGATACCAACAGTGAATAGATAGTATATCCAACTTGACTGCCAATGTTGAATAGTATTCATTGTAAAATCAGAATTAGTGACACTGAGCCTCAGATATGCATGCAGGGGAAGGAATTAGCAGAAAAAAGGTTCTAGTGCTCACAAAATAATGGGGGAGGGTTGGTTAAAGGTATGTTAAACCAGCATAGCCAACACTTGATAATGTTAACATACATATTTCTTTATAATACCTCAATAATACCTAGAAAGTCCATTCTCACATCTCCTATGCCATCTCCCAAGAGATGCAAGAGTGCCTAAAAGCTTATTCATGTATTATATCAATTCTCCCTAGCCTGATGTTCTTTAGATATATAGGGTTGTGAAGTTAAAACTTGCATTCCCAGTCACTGTCCATCATGCCCAGGAAACAGAGCTGCAGTTCATCAAATGTGATAGGCACCAGGTTGGGAAAGTCTGCTGTATATAATTTCAGTGACAAGCAAAGGGGTACATGAAACCAGGCTTTCTGGATAAAGCACAAAATGTCACAAGATACAAACATGACTTATTGAAGGACTAAAATATTGTATCTTTTTTGTTCTGAAATGCATGACAAGTTCTTTTCAAAACCCACTGTGTCTCAGTTCTTTATCTATGCAAACTGAATACATAGCTTTTCTTGTCATGTCTCCAAGTCATTGACAATCTTTGAAGAAACTATATTTTAATTTAGATAGCTTGCATCTTGTTACCATCAAGAAAAAGATCACCAAGATTGTAGGCCATTTGTACAGAAATGTGTTACTTTGTATTGGCTCTTTTACCATTATCACATAGAAACTTGGACTTAGCCACGGTAGCCAAATCATATGCAGCACATCTTCATGTTGCTATCTGAGCTTCCTTCCTTCCTAGTGCTGAATGCTGATAACAAAACACAAGGATTCCTCTGTAATAATCTGTGAATGCTGAGAAACAATGACTGTTTGCTCTTCTTTGTTCAACCTTGCCAATCCTGTTTACAGAAGTTATGAGATGGTCCATATAAAAATGGCAAAAATATGTGGTCTAGCCCCTGTACCTGAAGCTTCATATAACAGAAGACAGAAACAAAAAAGACATTACTTACAAGCAGCACAGCAACTGATCTACTCATCAGAATCATAAAAAAGAAAAATCTCTACAAAAGATATTTCATTATGCGTAAGAAAAAAGCCAAATAAAACATCATCCGCAGCAATATATGTCCAGTTGTAGAAAGTTACTTGTCTATGGAACAAATTACTCACTATGAACTACTCATCTGAGAAAGGAACTTTCCAAGTAATAAGAATGTTTTCTTATGTCTTGTAGATCTTATCATAAAGCAACAATCAAATTATCTTTGAAATAACTCTGAAGGTATGCAGTGCTAAAGACACAGTGGTAAGGGCTTTGAGGGAAACACATTGGATATGCTTTTCTTTGCTCTTTTAATGCCAGAAAAGTGGGGGAAAGAATTTGAAATAATTACCATGCACTATAGAAGTATTTTTAATATCGAAGAAAACAACATTTAAATATTTAAAACATTACAGCTATTCTTTCATCTTTTAAAAATCTCCTAAATCATTGATAGACATTTAATTACAGTAATTAAAATTTTAAATTTGTGCCCTGCATTTTATGCCTAAAATTGTTTCCTTCATCTTCTTCAGCTACCAACCTAACTACTGTTTGCCAAGACAAGTTATGATGCCTTCTACCCCAAGCAATAGTAACTTGGCTATTGCTGGCTGCCTCCAATGACTGAACCTGATCTAATTTCATATATTTCAACCAGGAGTAAAACAAATTCTCGCCAAGGTCACTTTCTGCAAAAAGACAGAAATACAGTGACTGATAATTCTTGTCTATGGAATTAATTCTTATCTATCCCTTCTTTATACAGATTATGCTATGACCATAATCTTTTAAAAAGCAAATTATGGTACTACAGCAAAATGGTTGCAATGGTATGATCAATCACAAAATGCCCTGAATACAGAAGGCACACAATAGCTATGAACAATCACAAAATGCCCTTAATACAGAAGGCATGCAAAGCAATGAGTGCAGCCACTTTTGTATTTTCTAAAGGGTTTGTGTAAAGCAGAGACACTGCTGAAAATGCAGATAATGGTAACTTCTCATGAATTGAAAGACTATGTAACGTTAGAACTCCTGTCTATAACCTTTAACTGAGCGAATTCTTGCCATAGGACAAGAATTTTTGAACCAATATACCTTAAATTGGCCAACTTACAGAATGTGTCCAAATTCCAGGACCCATGACTCCTGTGGAACTGAAATTTGGCAAATTTTTGGTCACTTAAGTGCTGCTGCACTACCATATGGAAATTCAGTAGACTGGTCCTGCCCTAGCCCTCCAGAGACTGTGCAGACCAATTCGCCCTTTGGCTGCTGGAGATTAGGAGTTAAATCTGGTCCTGTCCTAGCCCTCTGGGTCAGGTGGGAACTTGTTCAGTCCCAGAAATGTATCAAGGAGCATCATGTTGAAGACCCAGATTTTATGACATTAGGGCAACAGTAACAATTCACATTTTATGCTGCTTAATGAAATCTGCATACAGAAGGATGGCATACAACAACTAGTGACTCATGAAATTCATCTCTTGGGACTGACAAGGAACTCTGTTCAAAAGTATTGAATCAATGGTTAGAGTTACAACCCTGGTTTGACCCATACTGTGTGAAAAATACAACCAAATAGTTTTATCCAAACAGCCAATTCTCAGTTCTTATGCCTATTGTTCCAAGAGTTCAATCAACAAAATAGAATGATGGTTTACAGTTCTCTCATACACAGAAGCAAAGTAAACAGTTGTGGGGACACAAGATGTTTTAAGGACAGGGAACTTTCTCAGTTACATATTCTAAAAAAAAAATGCTGCTTGTATACTAGGATTTAACTATTGCTTCAGAAGATGCTTATAATGAACTTTGTGCTTCATTTTTAATATCTGTTTTCCCTAATTTTTCCTTCACAGAAAAAAGGAATTTTGTAGATAATTTCATGATCGGAGGGTGATGTTCTAGCACTTACTTATCAACAGATGGTCAAGGAATGTGTAAACACGCCTGTGCACCATAATAATCTGCTTCCTTCAATTCCTTACAGAATTCAACCTTTCTTCTATTGAGCTTTGTCAGTAATAGCATCTACTAAAAGGAAACCTGCCCTTGTGAAACTGTTGGAGAATTTCTTATCTTTGAAGAAACTGAAATAAATTGTCCATTCCTTTTCTCTGCCGATATATTTTAAAGGTCTATTTATTTACTCCAGATGAAATACGTTCATTGAAGCAATACAAATTACACATTAATAAAAAAAATCTTCTGTTTAGTTTTAATTTAAAATTTATATTTTGGACTGGAACCTTGGCAGTAAGAGAGGATTCAGTCACCCACATACACACACTCACTTGTTTATTCTTGCTCCGATTTTTGTTGCTCAATTAAAATTGGCAATAAAAAATTGCTCTTTATGCAAGACAAATCATGAAACTGCTTTTCTTTCTGTTTTTGCTGGGGGGAATTTCTAATTAGAACAACTTTGCTGGCCACATATCCACTGCCTGGTCTAAATGACTATCAGGCTTCTCACCAGGACACAATAGTATATCTCAGTTCTCCCAATACTTAAATTCTTATTCATCAATTGATTTAAGTTGAAGAAGGCTCTCAAGCACAGCTTGACTAGATTAGAATCTTCACTGCAAGCAAAGAATGAAATCTTACATAATGGATGATTTGCCTTCTGTAGTACAAAGAAATAATACAGGTCTGTGCTCCAGAGAGTAATGCAGTTTCTTCCTGCCTATAAGGTATGCTATACTTTTGTGTTTTTGTTTGCAGCCCTGAGCTGCTCAGATATATTTATATGATAATTTCATCTATCTTGGGAATCTCTGACCTCCTTGTTTCCAAGGATCCTACTTGGGATTTTATCTTTATGCTATGAATTCTTAGAATTGTGGAGGTAAGAGACCACCTGTTCCTCTGGAGTATGCAGAACACTGATTAAACCATCTGTGAGCGGTGGTTTATTTAAATATCTCCAGAGATGGAGTATCCATAACCTCTATAGGTGAATATTTTCATCATTGAACAGATTTTATTGCCATGAAAATTTTTTTCCTTATATTTAAATGAATTCTACGTGCCTGCAAGTTATTTGTGGTCCGAATTTCTCTGGCTATAGTTATAAAACAGGGCACAGTGGTCTAGCAGTTAAGATGCTGGGCTTGTTGGCCAGAAGGTCGGCAGCCCAAATTCGAGACCCAAGCACCACAAAACAGGGTGAGCTCCCATTATTCATCCCAGTTCCTAACCTAGTAGTTGAAAAATATTCAGAATGCAAATAGATATATAGGTACCGCCTAAATTGGTGGGAAGGTAACGGCATTCCACAATCCTCAGCATATAGTCATGTTGGGCACATGACCGTGGAAGTATCTTCAGACAACACTGGCTCTTCAGTTATGAAACACAGATGAGTACTACGCTCTTGAGTTGTCATGACTGAAAGGGGAAACCTTTACCTTTTGCAAATAGTTATAAAATAACTATAAAACAGTTCTTGATCTCTCCTGTAGCTTTCCTTTCTTGAAGTTGGAAATTACTATTTATATTTGAAATAAGCTAAATAAACAAAACTTGGCAGCTTCTTCACAGAATTTCTACATAACAACAGATCGCCACTAATTAAAAAAATCCAAGAGAAACCATTTGTTAAAAAGAGATATATTGTTCCCTTTAAACTTATAATAAATAATAATAATCACTTTGAAAGCTCATATGAAACAAGGCACTTATGCTTCATAAGGCACTTATATTACAACAGAAATGAACATAAGGCACTTTTTTTACAACTGAAATGGCACAAAAACAGCTGTAAAAAAAGAAACAATTATAATTTTTTAAGTGAAAATGGCATCCCAGTCAAAATTTGCATATGTATCTGTGTTTATTGCTTTATTAGGAACACAAAAACACTTGAGGTAAAAGGTAACATTCAGTTTCAACTTCAGGAGATCTGGTCCAGGCTGTTTTAGGAGCAACTGATAAAATCACATAGCTGTGAATGAAATCTTCACTATTTCTCGTCAAAAAGTGAGGAGGAGGTTAAAAAGAGAACAGAAACTTGAGAAAAAAATAATAAAAGAAGTTGAACTAACATCCATTAGACGATAATGACTATACTGAGCAAATCTCAAAAATCACTGCCAGACTGACATGATTATTGGTATGGATCAAAGAGTGTGTATCTTTCTGCGTGAATCTAAGGGGCTGTGAGCTCACTAGGTTGTCTGAAACAATTAGACCTTCAGCGAAAAGGAGAGGAGCAGGCAGGGGACAAAAGCCAGCCACCTGATTTCACTTTACAAAATATCTGATGGGGTTAAATTAATAACTGTCCATGGTCAAAAACAGTCCACTCTTTGTCAAATTATGTAAGGTGCTGGCAGTTCTGATTGTCTAACCAATCAGTACTGAGGATATGACTTCCAGACTGATGGTTGATTGACTTGGGTCATTATTTGGGTTGATTTTCTTTTTTTCTTTTTAAGTACACATGGAATCAATCTCTAAGCCAGATGTTAGTTTGAAATAAACATCTGTGCTCAGTAACTTATCTACCAGCAATCTTACCATAGTCTATGACAATTGATTTCCTTTCCTTTCAATGATCCAAAAGAACGAAAAAAGAAAATAAAAAACTAACTGAATCTATAAAGCATTCTGCTAATATTGCTGTCAGCTGAAAACTTTCCACAGTGTCGTCCGGAGGTTGAGTCACGGCAACTGGGCTTTTTTTTTTTTGTTGGTTAGAAATATTTCACGAGTTAGAAATGTTTCACTGCTTATCCAAGCAGCTTCTTCAGCCTTTTCACAGTGTCATCTAAAACTCATAAGATGAATAGGCCAAAGAGTAGATTAGCGTTTTTTTGGAGATCCAATATTTGAAAAAGAAACCAAACTGGAGAGTAACAGGTATTTGCCATATAAACCAAAATGCTAGCTTATAGATGCTTTTTGTAGATGCTAATGCAGGAAGCATCATCGTCATGTTTACCCAAGTATCCATTATCAGCATTTGTTCACTCTCAAAGTAACATATTGAAGATGTGGAAAATAAGACTGGTTAATTATCACCTTTAATAGTTTGCATGCAAATCATCCATTATACTCTTTTTTTAAATTAGTGGAATGAGGCCATTCTGGCCACCTGGTTTGATTATTCCATTGATTCAAAGACTGATTCACACCTTGTTTCCTCTTACCTTATCCACTACATTGATTCTTTGAGCATTAATTTTCACAGATTTGAGTAGCTACTGTTACAACTCTGCCTTGTATGGACCCAAATATGCAGAATACAGAAGAGTTTTGCACACAGATTCCCCAAGACAGCATAATATCATGAGGCCATCACACACAAAGGACATATCTGTGCATTTACATTAGGAAGCAAGTAAGTTGAAACTCCATTCTTTTCCCATGAATATCTGTGGTTTCTGAACTTTCACAATTCATTTTCCTTTTAAAGTATACGTTTTAAAAAGGAATAACATCTCCCTCTAATCAAGTTCAGAGTTAAATTCAGTCCCTGTTGTCTGTATGGACATACCAATATACTTTTCTGGGCAACAATAGAAGAGTAGCTTAGTGATGCTTTCAACATGTAGTCCACAATTTACAATCACAACTGGGACTAGAATTAGCATTGCTAAGCAAGGCCGTTGTTTTGGAGTCATGCCTGATTTTATAACTTTTTGTCTTGGTTGTTAAGTGAATCACTGCAGTTATTAATTGAATTATGTGGTTGTTAATATGGGTAGGTAGCATCATCGATGCAATGAACATGAATTTGAGCAAACTCTGGGAGACAGTGGAAGACATGGTCCATGGGATCACAAAGAATTGGACAAAACTTAGAGACTGAACAGCAACATGGTTGTTAAGTAAATGTGGCTTCCCCCATTGACTTTGCTTGTTGGCTAGGACAGGCTTACAAATGGTGATTAGGACCCTGGGACACTGCAACCATCATAAATACATGCCAAGCACCTGAATTCTGATCACATCACCATAGGGATGCTGTAATAGTTGTAAATGCGAGGACAGGTCTAACTCACTTTTTTCAATGCTATTATAATTTTGAATAGTGACTAAATTAATGGTTGTAAATTGAGAACTACCTGTATATACAACTAGTCTTACGGTCTCTCATCCATGTACTAAGCCAGTCTGATCCTGGTTAGCTTTGTCAATATAACCAAATCAGGTACATGCTGCTACCTTCTGTAAAGGAGTTAAAGGAATACTGCAGTCTTGAACCGAGAAATGAAACTAGGATATTGAGATTTGAAAGTTTGTAAATTAACTGCAGGTAAAGGAAACTTTCCAGTTACTGAATGGATGACGCACCATTACATATAACTGATCAGGATATCTTTCTAGAGATGGCTATAGCTGTTGATGTATCTTATATTTTCCAGAAAACTATGTGTGTTTTTCCCCCATCCTCTAAATTCCTCACATAAAAATAAGGGGGTGGAAAATGAAACTTTCCTTATTTATAATGAAGTTATAATGGTTAATATTCTTTCTTTTTCTTTGTTTTTAGTAGATACCTTTTAATCTCATTTGATCTGAATTTGAGTCCAGAATCTTATTTTCAAGGATATCTGGCTTTCATCAGCTAATGGGTATTAATCTGTGCTATATATCCTTCTAAATTTCATTGAACGGCATAAGAAAGAGAGTGTGAATTTTTCATTTGTATCTGTATCACGCCATCTGAGCCACAAGCTTCCAAAATATTAGTGAGATTTTGAATTTATTTGCACAGAGGATAAAATCACAACAAAAGTTTAAAAAACAGGCATCTGGATTGGATTTTTTAAGTATAAAAAAAAACTACTTAAAAAATCTACTTAAAAAATCC
>JANHZU010008750.1:180845-191851 GCA_032468055.1 Acrochordus granulatus | reverse complement strand
TCCAATCCAGATGCCTGTTTTTTAAACTTTTGTTGCGATGCAATTACCCTGGATGAATGAGAGTCTTCACAGACAGAGGATAAAAACAAATTATTTCAACATCAGTGCAAGTCAGATCCAAATTTGGGATGGGATGAGGGATATCAAATGCATCAATTTACATTATGCATTAAGTATGGCAGGATTCATGAGTCTTTTTCTTACTTTCTCTATTTCTTTTTCAGATAGTATGTTGTTCTCCAGTCAGAGTTAATTTATATGATCAGCAATTCATCAGATGAATGTGTGACCAATTTTTATTATTTCAGGAAACTAAAGACTGCTGCAAATACTGTAGATATATGCAAATGAAGGAGAATGGAAAGAGATTGTATCCAGCTTTTGTGGCAAGTTTCCCATATATTCATATTCATTATATTCCCATATAAAAGAGAAAGCCCAACCCAGCTTTCACTTTTATTTGTCCCTCAACATCTTCATCACAAGTTTTTGCAGTTTATCACATGAAAAAACAAATAAAAGCTGACCCATTTTTAAAAAATTCCCATGTTCTAAACTACTAGATGTTCAGAATCTTAGGTTCTGTTGCCATCATAAAACAGTGTTTCTGTTGAAATGTAGAGAGTATTATTAGACAATGGCTCTGCTCTTCCTTCTCCCACAATTCAATTGGTACACTCTAGTAAGCAATCAATCATAAGAATGTGCTGATCATACTGATTGGATCTTTATGCATTTAACAGATCATTCTTCCTGCTGGCAAATATATGGAAATATAGGATTTATATATTCTGTTTGCAGTTCATTCACTTTTCAACACCTCAATTGTTCAAAACAACAATTAGGATGTAAACCTGGTACTATTATCATATCTTCAGTGTACCCAATCTACCCAACCTCTTTCCACAGATAATATTTTTTTTGCAATTTCAATAGTGTTGGAAAGGCAAATTTTGCTTGACACATTTTAAAATAGGAAAAAAGTAAATGCCATTGCCTTTAACAAATAGTGTTGTTGTTTTAAAGCATCAAACTTTGAATGTAAAATTTCAAGACATTGCAAGGACAATCATGAACCTGTATATTTTTACAGAAATATATGATTCCTAATCTTATATACCCATAAGAAATGTGTCCTCAAATCTCACCTTTTTCCATGTAGTTGGTACCTTACTTATTTTTGCATCTTTTACTAGCACAATCAATTTAATAATGATTTAAACAGAACCAACATGTTCAAATCTCAGTTGAGTTACAAATGTATTAACATTATTCATCAAATTTCAGTTTGGTCATAGCAAATCAGAACCCGCATCTGTTTTTGGTAGAGACTGAATAGAAAAGGTTTTAGTTCTAAAAAAAAGTTAGAGAACAGGCAAATATTTTAATGTTTTTGCTCAGTAGCATGGCTTAACCAACAAATCTCTTATTACCATTTTGATAGATTCTTTTACCCAAGAGAAGTATTCAAATCTGAACTGCTTTAGATTAAATAAACACTAGAACGAATGCAGGTGAAATGTACATATTCCCTAGAAAAGCTTCTCCACCTTAGCTGCTGTATATGTGACCTTCCATTAAGAAAGGAATTGCTGTTTATTTTTGGTTTTGCTTAGCTTTCTAAATTCACATTTCAGATTCTCATTCTGCTGTCCACTTGTTCAAGCATTAAAAAATAATACATTCCAGACTACTTCCTCTCAGCATGTATGGGATGTCTGTCTGTCTGTCTATCTTCTAAACATGATACAGGATGTATTTCTCCTCCTTTTTCTCTTAGCATTAATTCCTGCTTAGCAGGGTTCACTGATGTATTTCTCCTCCAAATGGAAAAAAAAGGAATGGAATATGGCAACTAATACTTAATTATTCCTGCTGACTAGAAGCTAGCAAAGCACATATCAACAATCCCTGAGCACAACATCTGTGACCTGGTCACTTACCAATCTTTCCAAAGATATAACTACAGGACCTTAGATTTTGCAGCAATGAAAATGAACTCAGAGTGACAATGGTGAAATATTAAATGCATAACTAATAATATAAACTGTATATAATTAATGACAGAAACGTTTACTTAAATCAAAGGTTTTTTTTGCAATGAATACTTGAGTTGTGCAAAGCATTCTAAAAGAGTGCTTTGAAAACACATTAGAGAAGTGTTAAAGGACCTCATTTAACTGCTTTGAATATCTGTCTGTGCAGTGTATATGCATGCATGCACACACACACACACACACAGGGTCAGTCTTTGAAGCAGCTATTCAAGTTTTGTTTGTACCAACATGCTTTATTTATGAAGTTCCTCTGTTGAATGCTTTGCATAGTTCTGCTGCCTACAACTTAGAAGTTGAATATGGCCCCAGGCCTAAAAAGCTACACACTTCTGAAATAAAAGCTGGAATTGGAAATATCGGAAAGCAAAATACTCGTATCTTATTTACCTTCTAGGATATACACATTCTCTACTACAAGTCAAAGACAAGGGCAGATGTTGTCTATATTTCTATCAGAAGGGAATTCTGTACATCCAAGACCAGATTGTCCTATTTTACCTTAACCTTCCTATTCTAATTTTGTTTAGAACTAACTGGTAAACTTGCTGGCGAGAGTTAATGGTATTAACAGTCCAAAAAACTGGTCCATGGTGTCTCTACCATTTGTCTGTAACAACCTTTTTATCATATAAGGAAGTCAACATTAACAATGATATCAAATCCACACAATAAGCAGTGTTTAGTCTCTGATGAGTAATAGGATAATTAGTCTCTTGGACAGAAAGCCAGGACTATTGCTCTTTGGGTTTATGAAAAAAAATCTAATGAATTTCTTTAACCTGGCATATATAGGTAAATCTAAAAATTAAAGAAGATTTCTGTATCTCTTTTTCTGTTTCCCATTGTGCTTTACTGCAATTTGCTGCATGAGTGACTGCATTGGCAGTGCTTTCATGATTCAGAAGTCCACCAAGTAGTCTGTACTAACAGCCTCAAAGGGAAGTTAAAGGGACTTCTTGCATTCATTCCAATGAAATTTAGGTCAAGCCTGACACAAATGTGAATAGAAGGGTATAGTATTAAGGAGGAATGCCTTGATGGTTGAAGCACAGGTTTTTTGAGGCCACTGCACTCAGTTCCCTCACAGTACAAGGAGATGTTCAGGTGCCAACAAATGTACAAGCAGTTGTTCTATTCTGAGTTTGCCTCATTTCAGGGTCTCAGGGGAAACTGAAGTTATTTTTTTCTTCCCTAGTCACAAGTTACAAATATATTTCTATGGAATAATTATTTTGTTCCCTTTCTGTAAATGTCATGGATTTATACAATTGTACAGGACCAATATACAGTGTTCCAAAAACATGAAAAGCAAGCAAATCAAATCAGTATAAAGAAAATTAATAATAAATTAGCCTAAATATATGATTCAAATATTGCCAACATGTCCTCCAAGTTTGCATCAATAGATCAAGGTGGCTCTTCCCAACCTAATATATGTTGTTTTATATCTCCCCAAATTCCCAAGTAGCACACTGAGTGATGTGGATGGACATACATACATATACTGAATATCATTCTGAAATTTTCAAACTTGAGTTATAAATTCAATAAGCAAGAATATAGCAGAGTTTGCAGTGAAAATCATAAAATGTGGCTTATAACCTTAGTATTGGTTTTATACCGCATGCTAACTTACATCATGCTTAATATGTGGTAAAAGCGATTTTCAAATGAATTGATATATTTCAGTAAAGTTAAAATAAAATGAAATGTAAGTATTGCAATGACATTCTCAATCTTGCTCCTATAAACTTGAAATGTATCATTAATTTGAAGAGCTACCAAAGATTAAATAAATGCATTTAGCAGTAACTTTAGTATCATATTAAATAACTAAAGATTTAAGCCAGTATTTAATTCTGTATAAATCTATTGTTAACCAGATAATAAATACTGGCTAATAATAAACCATACTATAATGGTAATAGAACAGAATGTGTATTAATGTTCAATTAATTGTATAATCAATTACTCAAATAATTGAGTAATTAAAAATCAGCTAACAATAAAATTGCCAAAGGCTATTATATTTTATTCCTCAAAAAAGCAAAATTTGAAAGTTAGATATATTTTTTCCTCTCTAAATAAAGTGAGTTTCAACAGATATTATGTTCCAGCAGTATTCTGCAAAATTGCTATCTGTGGATACAATCTAATCTCATGAAATTCCTGGACATCTTATTTTATACAGGTATGCAAGAACTGGAAAAAATCCTACCAATGCAGGATAATATTGTATCGTTTTCAGGTTGGCAAACAAGGAAGTTTTGTGATAAATAACTTCCTTTGCTCAAAAAGTGAAAGCTCTAAATATTTATTTAAACTGTCATTATATTAATAAGCTCAATTTGGGTATGTAAACTTTGACTTTGAGAAGCATCCAAAGCAGTGTTTCTCCACCTTGGGGACTTTAAGATGTGTGGACTTCTTTAAAAATGCTGACTGGGGAATTCTGAGTGTTGAAGTCTATACATCTTGGAGAACTTCCAGATGTGTTTCCACTATTTATTTCCGATTTATTTCATAATGTATAGTTCCTTATCTTTTCCAGACTCCTATTGTTTTGGTCTACCTCTGTTGTGCTTGACTAGTCCATGAATTACACCTCATCTATAGTCTGATCCAGGGCTACCACGTCTGGGTTGGAAAAACTTAGATAATTACTAAGAGATGCATACATTTTGTAGAAATCACCTGGATATGATGGCCTTAGTCTGGCCTGAAAGTATTCATTATTTCTCCCTTAACATAACTTCATTTAACAGAGGTAGACCAAAACAATAGAGTCTGGAAAAGATAAGGAACTATATATTATGAAATAAATAATCAGTGGAGACAGTACACAGAAGAATTAATTTATTTTTTAAAAGAAGTCTCCTTTTTTCATGTTGCTTGTTGATACTATCCAAAGCTTGGTATTCATTTTCTTTACCTGCCCCTTTACTTGAACTCTTTCATTTCCTATTAAAAAAGGAGCATCAGCTAACTAATAATGACTGCTGTGATCTTGAATATAAACAGCAATATGAACAGAATTTACTATCTGCGTTCTCATTATTATCTGAACCAAAAAGCTTCCACCAAAAATTCTTTGGTGCATCAAGGCAGTCAGTGAGGTACACAGGAAACAGCTTTGATTTGTGGAAGCATGTTAACAACAGCTGCAGAACAGGAAGTGTCAGAATTCATTACAGTATCCTGAATTTCAGTGCAATTATAATGAAAGGAGTTAAACAATTGCTTTCCTACAATTTGGAATTAATCAGAGATGGTAAACCAGATAACAACCAAGGCATCAGTCGACATTTTATGTAAGCATGCTGAGTGTGAAGCACACATTCTCATCATAACAAGAGTAAAGGACACTTTTCAATACTTGTCAGTATAATGTGATAAAGTGCTAAAATTAGAAAAGATAATTTATTCAAATGATATATTTGTCTTATGTATGAAAAATTGTTATTTAAGCACAAAATCTACTGATGTTCAAATTATACTTGAGTTGGTGGCTGCAAAGTTCTACAATTGGCTCTAAATACGTAGTGTCCCGCTACAAAGTATGTGTTTGTGTGTGTGAAAGAGAAAGACTACTACCCATGATGTAGCATGCCTTTGTTGTATTTCATATTTATCATTAAATCAGAAATACTTGTATGAATGCATTTTAATAAATACTTGATTATAAAGCTATAAAAAAAGGAGATAAAATTTTATAGTGACAGATTTTACTTTTTTGGGCTCCTAGATCACCGCAGATGGTGACTGCAGCCATGAAATTAAAAGACACTTGTTTCTTGGATCCACACAGTTAAAGCTATGGTTTTCTCAGCAGTAATATATGGCTGTGACAATTGGACCATAAGAAAGCTAAATGCTGAAAAATTGATGCTTTCGAATTGTGGTGCTAGAGAAGACTCTTGAGAGTCCCTTGGATGGCAAGGAGATCAAACCAGTCAATCTTAAAGGAAATCCATCCTGACTGTTCATTGGAAGGACAGATACTGAAACTGAAGCTCAAATACTTTGCCATCTAATGTGAAAAGAGGGCTTACTGGAAAAGACTGTGACGCTAAGAAAAATTGAAAGCAAAAGGAGAAGGAGATGGCAGAGGATGAGATGGTTAGATAGCACTGTAGACACAACGGGCATGGGCTTAGATGGACTCTGGGAGGCAGGACAGGGCAGGGAGGCCTGGTGTACTGCGGTCCATGGGGTCACAAAGAGTCACAACAAAATTTGTGAAGTAAGACTTGATGGAATGTCAGCTGTTAATAAAATGTATCCAATTAACAATTTTAGCTTCATAACCATGAAATCAAATATTAAATAATAGTAAGAGTCATAATGCTATAAAATACTGCACATTTTAAAGGTATTAAGGATCATGCTAAACATTTTAAATCTCTAATGATTTATATACAGAGCTATAAGAAACATTTGCACTAGTTTAATTGTTTCTCCTTGATTTTTTATTGTTTATGCTTGGCATTTTACTGATAGATAGGCACTAAGAATGTGAAAAATGAGCAAGAAGATGAAATAAATCAGTTAAACAAACTAATAAACACCATTTTTTAATCTCTTCTCATGGTTCTGTTAGCATCTGCAGTAACGTGCAGTGGAGCAGAGAGTTTTCAAACATGAGAAACATTTTCAAATTTTATTTTTCAAAAAAATATTAAATGCCAGACCATAATTTAAACATCCAATAGAAGAAGTTTTGCTGGAAGCTCAGAAAAATCAGAACAATCTGAACTCTGAAGAAAGCTCTAAATCTCTGCAAGCTGCAAAATATTTGTTTGATAAATTCCTCACTCTTGACCACATTGGTAGAAATATATGGGATGTTATTTTCAGTCTCATTGACTTATTTGCTTCCATATATACTTTATAACTTTTTAATATTGATGATTCCCAAATTCTAAAAGACTGAAAGTTAGAAGACAAAAACCAAATATGACTCTTTTACAACTTCTTTAGAAAGCTTGATATGATCAAGGGACTGAAAGACTGAACCATCAGTTCCTTAATTGTTATCTGTTTCTATCCACATTTTTACAAGAAAAAAAAACAAGAATAAAGAAATTTCTGAGAACTGAAGAACACGATATGGTAAAGTGCACAATAGGGTGATGTTTCAAACCAAAAATTATCTAATTGCAATCTTTACCTCATTTTTTTCAGTTGCATGTAAGACTAATTATATGCCATCAAGTTGGTGCCAGACCTCAATGACTCAGTGATATTTTCCATGATGGCTGTCCCAAACTGTCCTCCATCTCTTCTGATGGTGCCCCCATCACTACTGAAACTGAATCTATCCACCTTGTTTCTGGTTGCTCTCTTCTATCTTCTTCCGCCTTTTTCAGCATTAGAGCACTAGATTCTGAATTCGTCTTATAGTAAGATAATTTGGCCTGGTCGCTGAATCTGGATTGAATTGTTTGATGACTGATTTGTTGTTTTATTGGCTGTCCATGGTATTTTTAGGAATTTTTTTCAATATCAATGTTCAAAAGAATCAATACTCTTCCTAACTTACATCCTACTTGCATTAAAGAGTAAGCTTCTATTAGGACCAAGTCTTCCAACTATGTGTCAGCTAAACATTCATCTAAGCCAAACACTGGGTCCAATAAACACCAGTTAAGTTCTACCTGACAAGACAACTGATTATCTTTAAATCAGTATGTCTATTTTAGTCTCCTTCCCCCAAGTTAAGTTAGCCCATTTTTCTGTATCTATTTTGACTGATTTTAGCACTGGGAAAAAGGCAATTGTTGCAAATACATAATCTTTATTGAATTAAAGTATGTTTTGTTAAATTAAGTGACAGAATTAAACTCCTTTACTAAATACAAGAATATTTCACATATCCGACTCTGGCTAAACTGAAATTCGGAAATGATTATCATAATTATCTTAACAATATTATACTTTTTCCTTAATATGATTGTTACTGTTGTAATACAAGTAGATGGTTGATTGTCAACTGAAAATTGCATGGGAGAATCATATTTATTTTAGAGTTTGTCACATATTTTCAGCTAAATACAATTAAATGTAATTGTTATGATTATTATGCTTTTTGCAAATAATGTTTTCAGTTTGAGACTCTGAATTAAGCAGAGTTTAATTGAAACTCTGTTTATGTTGACATGACGGCACATTTGAATAGGAGAAATAGGTGACAGTTGCACAGATAAAATGTTCTCAAAGCCATGAAGTAGAAACACAGCATTTACATCAGACATTCTACATTTCCTCCAAACCTTCTATTAGAATTACCAGTGAAATGGTAAACTATGGTAATTTAACAGTTCTCCATGTATTTCCATTTACTGTAAGGAGGAAAACTGCATACTTCGTAAACTTTCTCTACTATGGGCTACTCATGTTTTCCTTCTTTCGTTTTAATGGGATTAGATCTACATAAAGGACTTTTAAAAATACTGAATTAATATAGAAAACAAAAATTCAGGGAAAATCTAAATTGTTTCAATGTGCATAAAGTAAATGCTGCCATGAAATAAGCATTGGTCAACAAAAACAGACAATACTTCTCCCCTGCTAGCAGGACCTAAGATCAAGCAAATATGTCTCTTCAAATATCATACAACAAAGTAGTGACGTTCACTTTGATCTTTATCTTCCTGTCTTTGTTTTCCCTTTATGCCAGTAGCTTAAAGCACATATAGCAAAAATCCTGTGCAACTGAATGATGCAAAAGCTTTTAATTTGGGAAAGAAGATGCCACACCTTGTTCCTCACAGCAGAACAGCAAAACACTCTTCCTTCAAATGTGTATGTTCTGCCTCCTTGCACCAACGTGACAGCATTATAAACTCTGTTGGTGGAGATTTACCAAATGATTTTTCACAATTTCTCCATTTGTAGGGTAAGGTTTACTTTGACAAGAAACTGAATTATAAATTAAATACATTTCTAAGAAGACCAAAGCTCAATGCCAAAATCCTCCAATTAGAAATAGAGAATCTATGCTTCCTTAATGGTATATAGCATCATTTGCAGCATAATGTACTCTGCTAGAAGTTCCAAATGTCAGGATGGTTTTTATCTTAAAACTTTTTTATGCACCTCTGCCTTTTTTTTTAAGTTATAGGAAAACTTCATTCTTGAAATAATAATGCCATTGTGAGTCTGGACCACAGAAGTCTACAGGACACATACTTCTTTTGTGTTCATGTATAGACATTCAATATATTCTTCCCCAATAAATATTTGTGTGTGTGTGTGTCTATGCCTATGTGTGTGTGTGTGTGTGTGTGTGTATGGTAAAGGCTTCCCCTGCTAGTTGTGTCCAATTCTAGGGGGTGATGCTTATCTCCATTTCCAAGCCAAAAAGCATTGTCCAAAGATGCTTCCATGGTTATGTGGCTGGCATGACTATATGCCAAGGTGCACAGAAGACTGTTACGTTTCCCAGTGGATTAGGTAATACCTATTTATTGTCTTGCATTTTTACATGCTTTTGAACTGCTATGTTGGCAGGAGCTGGAGCAAGTTATGGGAACTTACCCTAGGCAGTCCTGGGCTCCAATTATTGCTGCTGAATAATTATTGGTCTGTAACTTGACACTGGATGCGGCAGCCAATTTAGTGTGGGCCCATAGACCTGGGTGAATCCAGAAGGAGAAATTCCTCTCTCAGAGATGTTCGGTACCTACCTGGGTTTCAAGTTTGGCACCAGATCAGTATCATTCAAGAGGCCCTGACGGGCTTTCAAAGGCTTTGCTCCACAGTCAGATGCAAGACCTCCTGGCAGAAGTTAGGCTCTAGGAAGCAATTAAGTTTATTGCTGTGGTACTAGCCTCCTTGGTTCACAGTGATATCCTTGTCTGAACTGCTAGATTCTATCACTTGGGATTTCCCAAGACTTATAGTTACTCTGCCTCTGGGTAATGTAGCCTGGGCAGCTCAAGAGTTTATGGTGACCATGGACTTGACCCAATCACTGAGGGCCTAATGCATGATGGAAATCACTTGTTAGATCTAGTTTTTGCCTCTAGTGTAACATGAACTGGTAGCAGAAGATGCTTCTATCAGTTTTTTTTACAAACACCTGCTTTTCATTTTGACTTTGCTGGAAGATATAACCTCAGACAGAAACTGGAAGATGTGGAGACAGTGACACTTAATAGCACAGTCCTGTTGCTGGAGACTTCAGCATGACCAGTGACCTCAATGTGAGAATCTGAGTCTCTCAGGTGCAGACGTTCTGTTTCTTAATCCTTGGCAGGATTGCCTCATGAAGATTCAGAAGCAGAGAGGATAGCTAAAAAGAGAGCATGCTGTACTGAAGTTGTGTGAGGTGTCTCACTTATGAACTTCATGGAGACTCAGTGGTCTATGCACTAAGCTCGCTGCCTGGGAAGAGGACTGAGAAAATTCTTCAAAACTCTGCCCTGACGTGCATGTATACTGCTTTGCCTGGATTTGCCTCATATTGTCTCTGCCTTCTCCTCTGGACACATCACTTGATTGTTTGTTAACTAGCCTTGATCTCTGACTGTCCTGTTTGACCATGCACACTTGCAGTTAGTCCAAGGTACTCTTTTCAAAGGCTTATTCTCTATTAATTGTGAAACTGCAAGAGTCCATTTATTTCTGGCTATGGCAGAAGTATAGCCTGCTAATTGGGGTTTTGGCAGCCAATCAAGCAAAAATAGCACAGAAAATTGCTGGTGCTTACACATACATCCATAGGCACCCCACAACTCAGGAGGAATTGGTCCACCCTAGTTTACTACTAATGGATTGGAATAGACTTCAGAAGAAGCTTGGGGTTTTCCCTGCAGATCTGGTGGGCAATTTGATTGATTCCTGAGTCACCACGTGGAATGGGCATGTGATAAATATCTTTGATTGCTGCTAGCCAACCTCTCACTCTGTAGCAGCCTCTCACTCAAAGAAACTTTGCAAAATGGA
>JANHZU010008750.1:158158-177422 GCA_032468055.1 Acrochordus granulatus | reverse complement strand
TGGGAAGACTCCGGGAGGCAGTGCAAGACAGGGGGGCCTGGCGTAATGTAGTCCATGGGGTCATGAAGAGTCGGACATGACTGCGCTACTGAACAACAACAAACATCTGAATGGCATCTCCTTGTGGGGAAACCATAAAACAGCCATCTCCTGCTTTGAGCACCAGGAACTAAGGGAGATAACTTTGCTCTCAGGAATAATAAAGCCTTTCATAATGTCACTAAGCCAGCCAAACTCATTTTCTAATCACATTCAGAAATGTTCAATTTAACCACTCTATGGATATTAGAGATCTTTAAAACAGTGAACTTAATTTGACATCTTGTGAGTTTTACCTTACTCTCTGGATTTAAGAAACTTTAAGCAGAGACTTAAGAATTTAAAATAATATACAATTTGTAAAAAACAACAAAAATGATTTAAGAAAGTTTAAAACAGACTGGAGAACCAGAAATATTTGGAATATTGGTTATTTTTGCTGTAAGATTTGAACAAGTATATAACTAAACAACATATTTGTTGAGAAATGAGTGAAATGGAACTAAGCTCATTAAGAATTGAAGCTTGATGAAGGTTGTAAATGGACACTAGAGGGAACTAAAGGATCAGGCAGAAAAGAGTTAAAATGGATAAATTGGCTATAACTTTTATCCTAAATACATTTTTGATAGCTGGACTGAGATATTAATAAGTAACATTTCAGAAAGGAGAAAGATTTCAATGGATAAAATTTTCAGAAGATTACGAGAAGAATAAATAAAAAAACCTTACTAACATAAACATAAAGTTTGAAAGTGTGGAAGAAAACAACATTCAAATCATAGAAATACAAAAAGAAAAAAGAAAAGGATCTGGACATGGATTAGTTGCAACAAGAAATTCTGGATGATATCTCTCTATGAAATTTATAAAGTAGCCTTTGGTAAAAGCTTTGAAGACTCCTCTGGGATGCCAAAGATTGATCAAAGATCAAATCCTGTGATGCTCTTGGAATGATTAAAAAGTGAAGAGCAAAAAGAAGGAATATAAATTGGATTATTTGATCTGGGATAAATTATTTGATATTTCTGGAAATTCCTTATGGATTGTTTGCTGAATTAAAATCAAAAAGATTATACATTCTGGTTGCATCTAGATAAAAGGTATGAAAGATTTTTTTTATTTGTAACTTTAAAAATATTATCTTATGTTTGGTGTGATGAGGGTTGAAATCAATTTTATTATTATCTTCGTTACTTTTTCCTTTTCTCTTTGTCAGCTCTCCTAAGTTAACCAGATTGGAAAACAGGACTAGATGAACTAATCAAACACTTTCAGCCTTCTATAAAGGCCTAAAATGTGGCTCTGTGGGATGGCCTGGGGTCCGGGTAGTCTCATGGCAGTTGAGAGGTGGTTATTAGACTGATGTCACCTCCATATTCGTCTCCTACCATTTTGTGTATCTCTCCTACCGTTCTATTATTTTAACATACTTATTTGATATAATGTATATATTTTATTATGATTTTACTGTAAGCCACCCAGAATTGCTTTTTGTGATAATAAATTCTATACTGAAGGCTTTGTTAACAGAATTTTGCAAGTTTGAAGGCACAAACTTCCTACTTTTAACGAGGAATTAGGGTGGGTTTTCCTAAGTTTCTTTCTCTGACCTTAAAGCCACTGGGGGATCCTGCTTCCCTTATCTGATTGATTCCTAGACAAGATCTCTTCCCCTCTTTCCCTAAGTTTATTCATACATTCCATTACACTCTTTTACTTTTTTCTGCACCTTCTAAACTTTATTTTTCCAAGTTTAGTTTATATTTTTACTAAGTTTGTTAAAAACTTCAAATAAATAAAATATATTTATTAGTTATTAATAAATATATTATTCATCAAAACTTTTCTTGAAATGTTGTCATAACATTTTTTAAATAAAAAATATTTTGCATGGTAGAAGTATTCTTCTAGTTGTCATTTTAAGAGCGAGCTTTCACATTCTATTTTAATTTGGAAGATTACTTTCATTTCAAGATTCTTTGCATGGGGTAAATAGCAACTAGAGATGAAAACCTTGCCCACACATGCTTCACATCATAAAAGATCTATCCTAATTTCAATCACATCCATAGCTGTTGTCTTTTTTTCCCTTTCCCCAGCAAAATGTCTTTTAAAAAATAAAAAAGTTGATGAAGCTGGAAAATCTGCTACACCATGTGGTTCTTCAGAGCATTTTAAAAACTCTTCCTCTAATTTGATAAACAAAATTGGAAGCAAATGTCATAGAATTTGAAGAAATGGAAGAATATTTGGAAGGGGAACAATGAAGTGTAGCATAGATGTATTATGCTTTGGATATGGTAACAACTAAATTGATGGAAAAAAAAATCCTTCTAATGCATCCCAAAACTTTACATATTTATCCAAGCCTTTAATGATTTATAAATTACAAACTTCAGTAAAATCTTCCCAAGGGAGTCTACCAAGAAGTTAAATGCTATGAACATATTCAACAACAAAATAAAACCAGAAAATCCATCTTTCTGAATTGATGCTATTGTAACCTCTGGAATGTAAAATGAACTTCTCATCCAGATTGATCTGTGTTTGTAATCTTTACCTAAGTTTCTTTCACTCTCATTTTAGACTGTTTATTTCAGCTTATCTCTATTCTTGGACAAGAACAGATCCCAGAGATGAGAATATAGTGCTCATGCACAAATCACAGCACACACAATCTGATCTATTCTGCTTATATCCTCATTGTGCATAGGATAAAGTGGATATATAACATATGATTTTAAAACATGATAAAAAAACCTAGTGAGACAAAAGATGGGAAAACACAGACACAGATTTATGTACAATATGATGTATATGTTTAGAAACAAAATTTGAATTCATCATAACAATTTAAATAGAAATACCTGTTCTCACAAATGTACATGGAAGTATGTAGCCTTCAGACAACAGAATTAAATACAAATAGTCCTTGCTTTCAGTGATAATTCGGACCAGAATTGCTGTCGCTAAACAATGCTATTTTCTCACTAAGCAATGATAGAGCCAGTTTGGTCTAGTGGCTAAAGGAATAAACAAGCAACTAGGAGGCCTAATCCTGCCTTAGTCACGAAAGTCAGTTGGGTGACCTTGGACCAGTCATTCTCTGTCAGCCCAACTCACCTCACAGGTGGGGAAAATAGAGGAATGTTAAATATGTTTGCTGCCTTGAGTTATTTGTAAAAATAATAAAAGTGGGATATAAATAAATAGAAATAAATAAATAATCATGTAACTATGCCATGCATTGATGGCAATTCTGGCAGTTTTAGTTTCTGTCATTAAACAAGTAATCATGAATTATTAATGAAGAACCTCATATGATAGCAATTTCCAATTTCCCGCTGTCTTCGCCATTGACTTTTGCAAGTGGGAAGTCAGCAGGGAAGGTCACAAATCATGTTCATATAACTATGTGATGCTTCAATGATTGGAAATGAAGGCCTGTTTCTGAGTGAGTTCCTGGATTATAATTATATGACTGCAAGGATGCTGTAATGGTCCTTTTCGAAATGGTTCTACCTTATTGGAAATCTATGGCAACAAGAAATAAACCCACTCAACAGTGATCTGACCATGGCAATGAATTGGTGTCCATCTGTTCTTCCTTTAGATCCCATCCAGTATGCTCCAAAGTGTAAACTAGATAGAGAGTAAATTACAGTATACAGCTGGGTGGCCTCATATCTATTTGGAAATCCATGTTTTTCATGAGGCTATGAATTGCTGAGCTACTCCACATCTTTCACCTTTATGTAGACTGAAGACCCAGAACCATTAATCTTAGGGAATTCCATAATTCAGATAGAGGTGTGCAGTTGGATGGAAACTACACAAACAGGAATCCCACTTTATCTTTGGAATCCAGTCACAGATACAATTAGTAGAACCTATCTCTATGTAGAGAAGGGAATTGGTCTTCTGAAGGATCATCACAACCTCTACTTCCTTATCCCAGAGCTTCAGCTTCTAAAATGCACAAAATCTGACTTGGGTGAAAACCTCCATCTTTTTCTGACTAGACTTCCATGAGAAGGAAAGTGTTTGGATATGTTTGCCATCTTGAGTTATTTGTAAAAATAATAAAGGTGGGACACACAAATAAATAAACTACATATAAGCAGTCTTTAATTAAGAGGACCTGAAAATTCAGATTCTAGGAAGAAAGCATTTTAGTCCTGGGGAGGATACTATTCAGTTAGAAGACAGAATCATCACTAAATTACTGATTGGAATGCATCTGAATCACACTCCAGGTTTAAAAAGCATTTTATTTCCTGAGCTATCAGACTCCTCCTGGAGACAATCCTCAGAGGATTTCAAAGCCAAACTATGCATGCAATTATAAGTAACAACAACAACAAAGAGACATTACAACTGACGCCACACACTACACTGATCACCTTTGGATATTTAAAAGGCATTGCTTTTTAATTAATTTAAATGATATTAATGTCCCCTTCCAATGCCTTTGACTCGGCGTGTCTTATCTCTTCTCCACATCAGATGTTCTAATTAACCCCCCCAGAAGGGGGCGAAGCACATGACATGAAGTGCTAAAGGGGAGTAAGGAGGGACTACATTGGAAAAGAAGAACAGCTGGGGGAAAGTCCTTGAGATGCAAGCAGGCTGCTCTGCTCACGCTGCCGACGCACTGTTTTCCATTGAGGCAAACAGCTCTAGAGGCAGGTGGAAGTTCCACACACCTGGCTCCCTTTCCTGGGAACTGCTTCTGCATATTACTGCTCTGCCAGTAGAAGCTTATTGTACATCAGTATCACACCTAGAGACAGACACTCTAACTTCTGAAATAGTTTGAGACAACTGTTCTTTCCTCCTGCACACGGATCTGCAGTAATCTTTAAATTAATACTATATTGGGGCAAGAGACCTTGGTAGTTGTCATTATATACTGTACAGCCCAATACATAATGGAGTAAATAAAGAAATAATTACAAAGGAAGCTATGCAGTAACCATGTATGAGATAACAAAATAGAAAAAAGGTTCATCTTTCTTGCAAAAAAATGTCTTCTTGCTTGGTTGCTGGGTGGGGTAAGGGAAGAAAATGACATTCTGTATACAAATTTTTCAGTTTAGATTCAAATGAAAGACAAGCCTTGTGACACTGAAAGATTAATATTCATTAATGCATAAGCTTTTGTGATTCTGCATCTGATGAATTGGGCTAGTTCTTCTGAATGATTGTTCTATAATATATTAATTACCATTTGGTCTGTTTCTTTAAATAAGTTTTAGTGGACTTCCAGTGCATGAGACACTGAGAATAAGAGGGGTAACCCATGAGGAGATCATGGATGGTGAAGTTTTGCAGCGCAGGGCTTTCAGAATCAGACTAAGTTGAAAATTCAGTCTCTATTTGAATTCCTCCATTCTGTTCAAGTACATCTTGATGCCTCATCTCACATTCAGTTGGTGCCAATCGCTGTCTAATTGGATCTTGAGGTGCAGGCAGAAAGAAGGATCAATAGGATCAACGGAAGAACAGTGGAAGACCACATTTACCACAGTTCTGAAGGTTGAGATATAGAATGAAGTTCTATCTAAATGACAGAAAGTTCCATATCACCCCTATTTCTCATATTCACCTAAAAGAAAATCCAACCCAACATGGCCAAGGCATTTTTGTTTTTATAAACATAAGGGAAATGGAAGAACACTTCAGGATTGGGAAGCAAGCAACAAACAAGTTGATTCAAAGATATGAAAGAGATCCTTAACTCAGTCCTTATATAAAGTCCTTATATATTATATATATCCCTATATAAAGAATGGGATTCATGGATGCTATTAGATGGGTAACTTATTGTATTTAGGGTCAGCCCCAAACCTCTTTACCTAATCTTTTTTAATGCAAAACAGGGGTCGAACCTATACCATATCTGGTATGAAGCATCTACAGTTAATAGGGAAGGTCTTTCCTCTAGACTTGATATTGAAGCTGGGGTATCTTAACTTTCCACCCCAGAATAATCAGTGGTCCCTGTGATCTTCAGGAGTTCATTGAACCAGCAGTGATGAAATTGGCACTACTGGAGACCATCCCCTTCGTTTGGTCTCAATCACTGAAGTAGTCTTCTAATGTAATCCCAGACAATTGTGGTCTATGCACTTTATTACCATGGTTGAAGAGTTACTGGAGCTGTGGGGGGCATGGGAAATGGAAGGAGCCTAATATTCCTCAGACTGAGAATTTGGTAGAATTATTTGTAGAATTATTAATAATAATTTGGTAGAATTATTAAGCATGTGTGTTCTCTGAATTAAGACTGAACCAAAATTGGGAAAGGATACATATTCCTACCAGAAGATCATTGGTCATCAGTCTTTTTCTCATCTTGCTTCTGGAGCAAGTGAGAATTAAGATGCTCTGGCTCTTTTCCAAGGGGAAAAATAACTGTAATGTTTAGAAACATATATCAAAAAATATACGACTGTTTACACAATTCTTCAATCTAATTCTTTTTGCCAAATTATTAACATTGGTAGAATATACTCATTAACATTGTTTATCCTCTTGTCAGTTCCTCTAATTCACATCATTCTATGAAATGCACATTTCATCTCTACTCTTATTTATCTAACTGAAGGTTTATTTGGATTTTTATTTTTTTCCTTAAAGAAAATCTAAATTAATCTTGTGCCTGGAGTTTATAATTTGATTTTCCTTATTATGTAGTTTGTGAAGTAAGCTTTAAAAAAGGCATTACCCAATTAATGTAATGGGCCTATGTGGGGATATTCTTAAGCAATACTGTCATATTTTTTTAATCTTCTAGTCTTTCTTTTAGAAAATTTAAATGAGAGAACAAAGAAATAAGCTTTACAAAGTTCAATATTCATTTACTCCAAGATGAATAGGGCTGCACCCAGATTATGTCCTAACCTTAATCCTTACCTATAGATTCCATTGTTTTTAAACATATTTTTGATTTCCTTTTCTTCCAAGCACTATTCCTCAATTACCAACATTTTTTTCAGATAAATTATCACAAATATTCTATTGTTAATAAATTTCTGACCCTACTCCTTTTTCTTCTCCAGAAGTCGAAAGGACAAATGAACACCTTAGCAGTACTTAGACACCATGGTTGACAGTATTTCAAATGTTATATTTCATTTAGCTAGCATCTTACAATGCTTTCAGCTTATTCCAAATGGAGTCTTGTGACCATAGAAGTAGTACAGACTACAGTATTGATTAACTGATTGTTTGTCTCTGGATTTGGGGACTGCTCAGTTTAGGGTAATGTTTGATACTAAATTGATTGGAGTAAACCACTATTTCTCAATCTTGGCAAATTTAAGATGAGTGGATTTCAACTCCCAGAATTCCCTAACCAGTATGAAGTCCATACATATTAAAGTATGCTAGTTAAGGGATTCTGGGCTTGACGTCCATGTATCATAAAGTTGATAAGTTTGAGAAATGCTGGAATATATAATACTGCATCAAATTCAACGCCAAGCACAGGAATCCTGAAGCATCAACGACTAAACTTTCTCAGTTATATGCAAGAAATTGAGTTCAAAATATCAAATAAGAACCGCATCATATACAGAGTTTCCAAGATCTTTTAGAATTAGAAAGCAAACAAACAAATACATAAAACCATACCAGAAGGGGTTCTGTCCCTTTGCATGTGTAACATGTAATTGTTACCAATTCTCTATTAAAAGAAAAATAGATCAATAATTTCAAAATGCCTCTGATTGATTTTAAGTAGAAAAGTGGACTCTAAGCACTGCAGAGAATAGGGTGGGGAGATGTACTTCTTTATATATTAAATTTTGTTTCCGTACAGTGAAAGGCAAACAGATTTAAAAACAGTTTTGGTACAATGCTGTCTTTCAAGTGCTAAATTTGTACATGCAGATAACCTTTTACAATGGGAGCACTGAAAGATATAAATTCCCTGCTTCAGTCAAACAAAGTTAGTACATAGTTTATACAGAGTTTATAACCTTACTGCTTCTTGCATAAATAACCTTATGTTTCTCTGCTTTCTAACAACTTCCATGTCTACAGAATTGCATGGGAGTTACAATGTAGAAGAAACACCTCTCTATTAGATAGGGAAAAAAGTTAGTGGCAGTTAGTTTCTCATCTCATCGGCTAAATGTTACGGTGCAACTTAGCGGAAAGAATTTTGTTCAGCCTTCTGGAACCAGCATTGCTGATTTTGCTTTCTGGCTTCCGAGATGGTCTGAAAAAAACAAAACAAAACGCCAAACCTGGACAAATATCCTCCTAAAACCGGTCTTCTGTCCTTTGCCTTTGAGAAATGGCATACAATCCGCTGCTTTCCTCACTTTCCTCTGTAGAAGCAAATAATTAAGAAAGTGAAGACCCTTTTAATCTAACGTTGGCCATCTGATGATACGGTTAATGGTAAGGAACACGCAGAACCGCATCTCAGTGCGATGTTTACTTGCTGCTACGCCGATCAAGAGACTGAAATGTACTATTGGTAAAGAAGGAAATGCTTTGCCGAACCCCCAGGTTCAAATGATTTCCAGGTGCTGGTAATTATCACTTGTTGTGTTTGATATTCCAGACTCTTCCTTGAAATATAAACTTGACAAGTTAAACTTTTCATGATGTGAAAGCCTTTCAAAAAGCTTAAGACAAGGACAAACAGTCCAGTAATGGGTGAAAAACCAATTCCCATTTACAAGAGAAACACTTCATTTATTTCTTTTCAACTTGTTTAAAACCAGTTTTTAATCCTTACTAGAATTAGCCCTATTTTGTCATCCAATATTTCTACGCTATTCTGTCTCCCTCTTCAGTAGAAAACCATACTGAAACATCTTTGCAGCAGTTTTGGGAAAAATCTAAAGTTGAGATTCTGTATTTTCTTTCTTTATAATGGCTTTAATAATTTCATTGTTACAACCAAAATATTAAATGCAACATGTCACTCATGAATATTCAATTCCCAGTGCTGTGAGACTGAATATAGACTTATAGGGCTCCAGTTCTTGTGGCTTTCAGAAATTCAGGCTGTGCTTTATTATATTTTGTCTGACTTTTAATATACAGATCAGAATTTTTCATTTTAAAGAGGTAAGATGTAACAACTGTGAAACATACTGTTGAGCAATAATCATCATCCTTTAGATAATTAAAAAAACTGTATCTAAATGTCACATTTCAAAGGGTCATATCTTTTAGATGTATATTTCTTTCAAAAAAGATATTTTAAAAATCTGTTTTGAAAAGGGGACATTAATGAAGAGCTATAGCAGCTTGAGAGCAGTTTTCTATCCACTGTCCTTGGAAAATGAAAAATTTTCTAAAATAAAGATGTATGGAAAATGGCATAACATTCATGACTTTCCTCAAGGAGACAATTTGGAGAGACAATTTGGAGACTCCTTTCTTTTAGACATTTCCAAATCCATTTGAAAAGCCATTTCTGAAAACAAAGGGATAATCCAGAGGTAAGCAAATCTTTGGCATGGAGGTACACTTAGAACTTGAAAAAACTTATAATGGGTATAATGGCTGCCATGGAAATATTACTTGGTCCCAAACTAGCTGCCCATCCTAAAACGTTCATTCAACAGGAAGGAAATGAAGATGTTTTCTATCACCCCAGCTCAACAACTGTGGATCCCAAAAGCACTGCTACATAAACAGTATGATGCTAGGGTTTTGCTTTACAATATAATAACCTCCTTTTTTTTTAAAGTCAGATAAGCTGGGGAGCCCAGCATGTACAAGGAAGATGTATGATCTATCTTGCTGCCATCTGTATTCTTGACACTATTTGAGTCATGACCATTACAAGGCAAAACAGTGTTATTTTAGGTATGCACATGATGGTGCAAAGGGCTTTCTGAATCCCCTCCAGCAACTGAGCACTATGAACAACTATCAAGTCATAAAAAAGATAGATACAAAGGGGCATCATAAAAGAAGAAGTGATAATGATAAAATAATATTTAAAGAGGCCAACTGGCTTCAAATCTGCATGCCACAAAGTACTGCTTCAAAGAATTAAAAGAATAATTTCTGTTGGATGACACACAGCTATTTCTTTGACTGATTTAGAGTTATTATAATTTCTGTTGGATGACACACAGCTATTTCTTCGACTGATTTAGAGTTATAGATTCTGAAAATTTTCAAGCTATATTAGAAGACTGCCACTGCTTCTGGTTGTGATATAAGAATGACAATGTTATGAATTCTGACTCATAAGTATTCTGATGCTGGAGCCTTTCAAAAAGAAAAGTACTAGAGTAGTATATAAAATCATCACCCTCCGTAAAATAACACATTTGTGCAATAATACATTTTTACTAATCTTGCTTTTTTATTTTAGTTCTTTATTATGGTTCAGGCAAGACAATCCTGTGCTGTTCTATTAATTAAAAGCAATTTCTCTCTTTTTCAAATATACATTGCATTTATATTATTGACTTCATTCATTTTGCTTTGTCCCTCTTAAATTCCTGAATTACCCTGAAGATCTGCTATTCCTGGAATATATCAATCCTGATGGTGAGGGTATTGATTTGTAGTTCTTCCCTTTTCAAGCCATTCATTTACCAATGTCCTTTTCTTTTAAGTAATTTTTTAATACCACCCAGAATCCAGAAGAGTAGTTAGTATCATGATCATATGACAGCATTGCCAACTAAATGAAGCCTATTAAGACTGAAATTAAGTCCACTTGATCTTAAGGTTTCAAAGATTAAAGCATCACTTCAATCAATCTTTCAACCACCACCCTTGTTCTTTTATGCTACAAAAACATCTTGGATTTTTTTACTTTAAACTACAGAAATCCAAAAGTGATTCTGAAATCTGTCCTCAATCCTGATACACAGTAATATAAATATAACAAGAAAGTTTGTTTGGAAAAAAACAAACTAACAACCATCTGAAGAATTATATCTGGCATCTTTCAGGAAGATCAATTAACAGCTTCAGTTCAAAAAGTCAATTGTCTTTGCTGTTTTAAAGATAAGTTCCATTTTGGAAACCTGTAATCTCAAAATCTTTAGTTTCATATATCTGTGAATGTATGCACCCAGGAAAATACAAACAACAGTGTGGGGAAAGTATTACATATGCTGAGCAACTGCAAAAGTCACATATACAACAAAGGGAATCTTAAAATAGCTGAAGCGTAGTTCCTTTGTGATTCACTCTCTGCAAAACCCCAGTGAGTTAGCATAAATTTGTCAATTTACATTCTAACAGGAAATGTCTGGTGGTAAGAGGGGTAGAGTGAAGAGAGCTGATATAAGAAGCCTGAGGAAGGAGATAGCAATCAGAACCTTTGCTGTCCTTTAAATCCATGCACTCACTGTTAAAGCTAAAGCTGATTTTGTCTTTCAAACCAAAGTACAATTTGATTAACTGTGACCATTGTTACTGTATGGTGCAGAGAAAGGATTCTTGCTTTGTAACCTGTATTTGTGGATCAGCATGTTAGCTACTACGGAACTGATGCCAGCTCTCACCACAGGAGGGTGTATTCAAGTAGAATTGTCATGGTAGTGATAGGTCATTTCACAAAGTAAGGACAAAAGTCAAGCCAACTTTTTTCCAGTATGTGAGAACTGCACGATAAAAGTATAACAGCAGCATCCAAAAATGTGTCTAACTCATTTGGAAGTTAGCACAGAGACCTTCTGCCTCGTATGAAAACTAACTAAAAAGTTTTACAAAACAGAAGAAAAGCTTTAATCTTTCATGTCTACCATAGCAATCTGTTGATGCACACTTTACCCATTCATGTGTATTCACATTATCACTGATGTCTAATGTCTTTCTGCATAGACAAGGCAACCAACATAAATCTGGGGGGGGGGAATAGGAAGGCATAAATATGACATCAGAAATACTACTCTTACAGACTAATGGGGGAATTCTTCCAACTACTTAGGATCAAGCTCTGAACCGCAAGCAGCCATTCTGGAACAAAAGAACTGTATTCTAAAAAGCTATATTACAATTCATGACAAAGTTCTATAGACTTCAATAGGCGTAATGCAGTCCATGGGGTCGCGAAAAGTTGGACATGACTGCGCGACTGAACAACAACTTCAAAAAGAATTTAAAAGAAGTGTTTCAAAGCTTGTGGGGCACAACTCCCCTTTTTAGTTTTCCCTGTGAGGATGAGCAAAAAGATAAAAGATGCTTTAAGAATCACATAACCAACACTTTTCTAGGCTCACACAAAAGAAAGGGAATGGCTGCTTTAAAGAACAGCAGTGAGGTGCTATACTCATGTAAGGTCCAAAATTCTTTATATAACTCATTTTAAAGGACGACCCCTAATGACCAACTGTGGCTGGTCCTTCGATAATGTAGAAATGGTTCACAGAAGAATCTGGAGGTGGGGTGGATGAATAGTTGTACAACTGGAGTATTTATTGGCAATGTTCCAGTTTCATGACCTTCTGGGTGAGACAGATGGGTCATAGTGATCTATATCTTCTTTTTTGTGTATAAGGGCATAATGTACTTTATAAGTTGCCTTTGAAAACATTCAGATCCTAGATCATTAGTTTTCTGCACTAAATATTTTGAACTTCAGTATTCAATATTTATGATATATTTATGATATGTTCCCTTCTATTCAACATGATAGAACTCCTCTTTAATTTCATCCCGCAGCAGCCAAATAAAGCAGAACTTCATATTCTCTAGTTCTTGTTAACTAGGTTAGTGGTTAACCCTAAGCACAAAATTAAAATGTGCTTTGATAAATTTATTTGTTGAGGTGTAAAACTTAAAAATATTTAAGTTAAGCATTTGAGCATATTACATCAGTTTATTAATGTCATCTTCCACTCTTTGCTCTTCATAGTTGCTTAGAATTTCAGGAGGATATTTCTAAGATTTACACACATAATGTGGCTTATCCCATGTTAGTTTGTTGTAGGTAGGAAAAATGTAACACCTTGAAATTGAATTTTGTTCATTCGTTCATACCATTCCATGAGCTAAAGTTCATAAGGTGAAATGCATTCTAGACCTCACATGAAAGTTATACTCTTATTATGACATATTTACCATTAAGCCCATTCATAAATTCAGTGTTCTTTATTTTTTTCCCCTTTTGATTGTCAACTTCTATACATGTTCTTAAAGGAGTTTCTTTTCATGCCAATTGATCAAAGTATGTTGAAATAACACCGAGGAAACAAGTTGTCCTGCCTAAGCATTACAAGTTCACAAATGGCATGATATAAAACTAATAGCAACTGTACTGAATTATAACCAGTAAGGAAAATCACAGGTCAAATAAACTGCATAAAGTTCTCCTAAAGCCAACAATAATATACTTTTCATTTTCATATTGTCCAATACAGTATAGCATTTCTGCAACACAGGAGGCTAGTAAAAGAGGAGAAGGGAGTAGAGCAGATTAAAAAGAAAGAGAGAGAGAGAAAAGTGAAGTGAATGGAGAAGAGGAATCCAAGAGATGGAAACTCAGCCAATATTCCATTTGTAATTTGTCACACTACTACACAATAAGACTTGGACGTGAATGCACTGCCAATTTACAATTCAAATAAGCTCCCTTGAATTTTAAAAGAATGGACTGTGTACACATCAGTCAGGGTGACACTAAAACGCCCTGTCAAGTTAATTTTAAATGCACGTTTTCTGTGCTTCTGTTAACTAATCACTATCATTACTGTTGTTTAAAGATGAAGGCCTTTTGAACAAAATGTAAAGGCATGATCTCTTCCCCAGCCTTTGCTTTTAATTCCTACCTAGGTTTCTAGAAATATTTATTTTTACATACCTCTCTCAGGACTCTTTTAAATGCATGCAATGCCACTGGAAGTCATGATGATAGCAAAAGGCAAAGCCAATTGTACTGAAGTCACTTGAAATAGAAAATACAGCCAAAAAAAAAAGCTTTTTAATCCTGTGGGAAAATTCACTCCTTGCAAATGAGAGGCAATAGACTTGGGGGAAAGTTGACACTCTTCTACTGATATGCAGTGTAAAACCTAAAACCTACTGATACACATCTGGTTAACGAGAAATTTATTAGAACTGTCTTTCAACAAAAGGAAGTCTTCCCTATTTCTTTCTACATCTTTAAAAGCAAGGAAAAAGGCAGCATGCAAAAAATAGACACGTGTTTCTATGTGTGTGTATGTGTTCCATAAAAGGAAATTAGTATACCAACATAGAAGACATCTATAAAAAGTAAAAGAAGAAATGCACTGCATTCCTGCAATTACCAAATGGTATGGAAATACTCCTTTCTAAACTTTTATACAGACTAGTGAAACATAAATAATCCTTTTCAGTCAGGAAATCTAGGGAACAGTGATCAACAAATGATACCTCAACCCTAATAAATTTAGCAATTTTTTATCTCTTATTTAATAAATTAACTGGAAAAAAAAAGAAATACAAAAACTAATAAAAAATGCTCAACTTTTTAGGTATTTTTGTCTAGTTTTATGAAGACATGTATATACCTCCAGTTTTCAGACTTTTTCTAGGTATTTTTGGAAGCCATAGTTTTAGTTTAAATCTTCCTGGCATGGAAACACTAATTCTTCAATCATGGGACTATCAGAATCAACTCAGATCACATGCTAAATAAATGGATAATCTGCATTTTGTATGAATGGTTCAAAAGACGTGGGTGGTGTTATTATCATATTAGCCAACTGTTCTGAGCTGAATTTTTTGGGGGATAGGGGCAGGGAATAAAATGGTGCTTTAAATTTTATAGAGGCACCGATTTTGCTCATCTGCCTTTAAACCAGAATAAAAACAACCTGAGCTTTGGAGGGATTTAGGATTTTTAAAAAAGTGAAATGGTTGTATTAAAAGGATTGGTTGGTCCAAACTCAAAAATATCCAAAAAGGGAGAATGACACTGTGAGGCCACCAACAGGATGGTAAGAAAAAGACACATATTGCTCCTGTAGATATGAAAAAGCAAGCAGACATGTAAATTACATTTTTTTTTATTTTCAATAATATTCCACAAGCTTGCTGCTCATTTGTTATGCTTAATTAAATTAAGCTGCAAACACACTGCACTGAACAGGTTCTAGGACTTGGGCATTGATAGTTACTATGCTAAAAGTGGTTTGTCAGTAGGGATTCAGCAAGGAGTAATACTAGACAGATCAAGGTGCTTAAGGTTTTATCTGTCTACTGTTTTCCAAACCCAACCCAACCAGGCAACTTATTATAGAGTTGAAAATATGTAAATACTATGAAATCCTTTGTTCCTTCCCTCTGGGTAATAATGATGTACTGAAGCTGTGCTGTTTGTTAGAACTGAAAAAAATATTTTCCTCCTAAACAAGGTGAATCTCAATCACTCTCATAACAGAGACTACATGAAGTAACTTGAAACTAATATTTTAATTTAGTTAAGAGTCTGGATAAAAAAAAATCTACTTCAGATAAACTATTAACTAAACCCTCAACTGAAACCAGAACTATTTTTTTTTCTTTGAAGTTGAAGAAAGCTCAGTTCTTTTGTTTTAATTCATTTTATTTTTATTTTATCAGAGTGGAGTTTTTCCTTAGTCTTTAAAACAATAATTTATTTTCCTAAAAGCATGATGCTCTTGTGAGATTAAATATTCTTTTAAAAGTTATTTAGGAAATTAGAATTTCCTAAATATTCGTTATTTAGAATTTCAGATATTTACTAAACTATAAAGTTAAAAAACAAAGCAAAACCCTGATGAACTTTCAAACAGTCACACTTAATTATCATTGGTAGTGCCTTGTCTTCCCAAAACATAGAAGAAACAGAAAAAGACCAAAGATGAAATAATAATATTTTAAATGCATATACTTATAATACTAACTAAAAGAGATCTTCTATGAAGCTGCATCACTTTGTATGAGAAATGACACACTGGAATTGTGGGGACTGGAAATTTTATGAAACTAACCGTAGAAAAGGTTGAATTATCTGGATCCAAACTTTCCATGAAAAGTTTTGAAAAATACAAATAGTATCCCTTATTTTGGGTTGCTATTTTGCTGATTACGAAAACAATACCTTACTCTTAATTGGCTTTGTCATAACCAGTGAGAAAACTGTTTAAGCTAAATACTGGTTTTGTCATAGCCATATATTGAACTCTACTTAGCTGCATATTGTGACCTGATGCTGTTGGGGGGTTTTTTAGATTTTTTTTTATTCTGCCTTTATTATTTGCAAAAACAACTCAGGGCAACAAAGATACCTAATACTCCTTCCTCCTTCTACTTTTCCCACAACAACAACCTTGTGAGATGGGGTGGATTGAGAAAGACTGGCCAAAGTTACCAAATGCTTTTCATGACTAAGGTGGGATTAGAACTCACAGTCTCCTGGTTTCTAGACCAGCATCTTAACCACTACACCAAACAGCCTCATAGAAGATAAAAATGGCATTGATAATAACAACGTATCAAGGAAAGAGGAAAATGTAAGGAGAAAGAAAGCAAAGGATATATTTGGCTTCCATTATGTCAGGTGAATACTTGTGTTCTATTTTCCTCCCTCACATCTCTCTAATGAAAATTTTAACATTAAAAGGGTTAACATTACCCCCTGTTAAATATTACACCTGCCACAATTCTCATGCTATAGAAGATAACATCTTCTAAAGCATGCTTCAAACCAGCACTGGGACAAGTATGCCTTAGTTCACATAGCCTTGGTAATCAATGGTAAAAAAAAAACTCCTAAAATTACATATTCAGTTGAGTTGTTCTAGGCAAAAAATATTTATAACTTATATAACTAGAATCTGAATTAAGAAATGTCCATCCTAAGAATAGTTTACAATTTATAGAATTATCATATAGTTCAATAAACATTTTGAACCCTATAATATAGTATTCCTTTGTATTCATGTATGCACTCTGAATCATCTAAAGATTAAGTACATATAGATCAAAAACTTGGGGTAAGATTTTTTTCATGTCTGTTGAACAACAATTTTGTTTAAATTGCTTTTACTATTAACAATGTAGGATGCAAAAATGTAGGCAAAATATTTGAGGGTTGTTCTTTTTTAAAATTTATTATTTCTTTCTCTCATGTTCATAATACATGATGATGTAAGCATGAAAGCAAAGAAACAATGGGCTTTATTAAGATGGGGAGAGTCCTCAACTTACAAACATAATGTTCACTATAGAGTATTTTTTTCCAAAAACTTAAAAAAAATTGTAAATTGCAGTCACATGATTGAGGGATGCTATAAATGGTATAAATGTGGGCTAGTTGCCAAGTTTGAAATATGGTCATGTTAGAGGAGGTGATTGTTGGTAGTTCAGAAATGGGTCACAAGTAACTTTTGGTGGAGGTCTGTCATAACTTTGAATGTCTGATAAGCAACCACTCATAAGTCAAGGACTATCTAATTTTTGAGTTTTTTGCAAAACATTTTCTGATTTTTTTTATTACAGTTCTGAGAGAGAGAATAAATATAGTCTGAAAACATTGCCAAAACATAAACTTTATACTTTCATAACCAAGGAAGTTAAGTCTTGGATATTTATTTGTGGTTATCTTTGAATCAACATTTGCATGCATATCTGTGGGAAGATGCAACATTCTTCCCAAACTACTTGCTTAGAAATAAGCAGTGGACTGGCATATTGGCATAAAACAAAACTGACTTTTTAGGCTTTATATAAATACAAAATATTTAACATTAAATACTTAACTGTTTTAGCTTAAATCTCCTTTGGTAGGAATAACATTAACATTTCCAATCATTTTAAATTCTCCTGTACTTGATCTAATCTTACACTTGTCAACTAGGTATTCTCCAAATATTTTGGGATCACAAAAAAAAAATGTTGGTTCAAAATCATGCGGAAGGCATAGGGTAAGGCTAACTACCTCATGCACCTCTTCATAAAAAAGGTAAACTCTAGGGGGCGATGCTCATCTCTGTTTCCTAGCTGAAAAGCCAGGAAATGCAGCAAAGAACTCTCCCCAAGAAAATAAAGTGGAAATAATAAAGAATTCAGAAAGAGAATTCTGATGGTGAAATGCCATCAGAGATTGGAAAAATGTTAGACTAGAAGCGTGGTGGCCTAAGTGGTTAAGGCGTTCAGCTTGTCAGCTGGAAGGTCGGTGGCCCGAGATCAAGACTTGGCACTGCTGTGCAACAGGGCAAGCTCATGTCATTTGCCTCAACTCCTGTCAACCTAGCAGTTTGAAGGCATGCAAATGCAAGTAGATAAATACTTTCCTCCTTTTACTTCCTTTGGCAGGAAAGGTAACAGCATCCAAGATCTAAGTCATGCTGGCCATATGACCATGGAAGCATCTTTGGACAAACACTAGCTCTTCAGCTTGGAAATAGAGATGAGCACTGCATCTTAGAGTTGGTCACGACTGGCAGGGAAACCTTTACAATTGGTCAACAATCGGAACAATTTTAAAGGACAAAGAAATAATAATGGAGCATGTGAAAGGCCCTACTCTGATAAGAGACACAGTTATTACTAAGCAACACATTGGCATGGAAGGGCTACTATGATAGAGCGTGCAGCTGGGAAAAGTGGAGAGGAATCTCAGCAATTGCACTGTGACTTCTCAGGAGGAGGCAGAACATTCCAGAGAGGGGCCCAAGACAGGAGACTTCACAGTCCTGAACTGGATGGGGAGGGAGGAAAGATTCAGAAAGCTGTACCCTAGGATCTCCCAAGGTATACCATTAGGTTAGAAGGTTATAATTTTAATCTGGTGAGATTCTGTTTGTTAGGTGTAAACAAATAAAGAACTGGACTTGATCAGATTTCAGTGTCTCCTCTTTGGATTTAGACATGATAATTACTGTAATTTGGTTAGAGGATCAAAATCAGAGTCACATGCCTGTCAGCCTTGCTTTAATGCAAGAAAATTTTCAAAGCCTTTTTAATGACTGAAAAGCTGCATGTGGACCAACAGAGGGTGATTTTTGATGAAGAATGTGTAGTAAGTACAGATTGGTTTTAATCATTTCAGTGCTAGGGCAAATTTATATAACATTTCAGTGCAAGGTGAGGCAGTGAGTGCTGATGTAAATATTGCCTGTGATTTTCCTGACATGTTTAAGGCAATTATTGAGGAGGGAGATTATTTGCTAGACCAAATATTTAATGTAGACAAGACTGGCTTATTTTGGAAAAGAAAAGTGCTTCAGAGGAGCTGCATTACAAGAAAGGGAAAAAAATTGCACCACAGCATAAG
>JANHZU010008750.1:93708-105984 GCA_032468055.1 Acrochordus granulatus | reverse complement strand
GCAAGACAGGGGGGCCTGGCGTAATGCAGTCCATGGGGTCGCGAAGAGTCGGACATGACTGCGCGACTGAACAACAAAAAAGGATACAAGCCATCTAACATAATCTTCGTGCAAATATGATTTGTGTATTAGGAAAGAATAAAAAAACAATGTTAAAATATGAAATCACATATCTACCATTTTTCCACAGACACAGAGCAGTTAAAGCCATTTTTCTAACCTGTCTACTCAGTAGGAAAATACTGGAGATATGTTTAGTGGTAGAGGAAGAAAAGTATCTTGGAGTCAGAGAAAGAAAATCATCCCTTTGGATTGGATCTTACATAAATAACAATTGCAACAGAGCTACATCAGTTCAAATGGAAATGAGTATTACGCAGAAAACAGTATGTATTTGTTGTGTTTTAATACAGCATTATTCTACTTCTTCTTTCGGCTGTACTTTGTATGTTACAGTTTTTAAAAAATCTGAAAAAAAGTTATTTTTCAATCATAATTTGAAATCATTTTTTATTCTGAAATTTTTGATCAATGGAAATCTGAATGTAGCTGTTCTTAATTCTGTGTATGTGATTTTAGAAAAAAAACAAAATCTCTGTAATGACAGTTTAACATAAAGTTCCTTGATGTCTTTTAAACAATATACCTCTCTGAATATAAACTTTTTAAAAAAAACTATTTTAATATATACTTTTAAAAAATCTGCTATGTTCCAATAAAGTTTTTTTTATTTATGCAAAGTTTTCTAAATATACACTTGGTGCCCTCTGAGCTTAGTTATTTTCTTGCAGATGTTTCATTACCAATCTAGGTAACATACTCAACTTGATAACATTGTCACTGATGATGTTGCCTAATTTGATAATGTAAACTATGAAATCTGCAAGAAGACAACTTAGCTCAGAGAGCACCAAAGACTCCAAAGTTCAACCCTGAGCTACAAATATTCTTGGTATTTAAATGGTCCCTTAAAATCCAGGCTTTGAACTTCAGTGGTGATGGAATGATGTTTTGGTCTATTATATTGTGTTTGTTTCCTAGACTTTAATTTACATATATTTTTGTTTTTATTTTTTCTGTTTTGTAAACCTGCCTACAGCCATGACAGATCAACACAACCTATTAATCTCATAGATAAATAAACACAGCAAGGCCTTTAAATGCATAGCTTGTGTCACAATATGGAATATATTAAGGTTATAAGTGTGCCCTATCTTCTCCTAAAGAAATTTTACAATATGAGGTACATAAGAACTATATTTGGAGAAACAAAGTAGTTCAGAATATGGAAAGAACCAAAACAGGGAGGATATCTTCTCTTATATTAACTATTCTTATATTATTTAATTTGCAGATAAAATTACAGATTGGGAGAGATAACAGTTGGAATCAAAATTGGAGATCAAACACTAATAACTTTAGGTATCTAGATAATTTTGGGTATCTATTTCATTAAGAAAACAATAGCTTTTCCTTTTCCTAAAAGAAAAAAAATGACTTAGAGGTTCTCATTCATATTTAATAATAATTCAAAATCTTTATTTTTCATGTTTGATTTTCATATACAAAAAGTGAAGGTATCTATGTGTACTCTCATTAATCCAGGTCATGTTTTATAGCAAAACTGCAAAAAATGCAACACTTTTTCAAAAAGGCAACTGGATTTTTATTATTTGATATAATCAGAAAACATTTTGTCTCCTATCCAGGAAACTTTCTCAGTTCCATATGAAAAAAAAGAGGTGGCAGGAATATATACATTTCTCTTAAGGCAGATTACATCAGAAAATACATCAGTATTTTCTACTATATAGTACAGAGAAACAAATCTAAAGAAATAAAAACGTAAAGACGAGTTTTTCTCTTAAGTGTTAACATATCATAGGTCAACACACCTTAAGGGTTAACATATCAGAGGATGCTGAAAGGTTTTTGTGAAGATGAGACAAAGCTGCATCATAAACATGAGACAACTAAAATCTAATTCCCCCCATTAAAGAGAGGCTTTAACATGTTTACATAAATAGATTCTTTGATTCCTAATAACTAGTTAGCTTGTCAAGAATTTGGAATTTGCAATCATCAAAGGAATGTCCCTAGTCTTTGTAAGTGGACTGCAGATGATTCAGATGTTTTATGTTGTTGAATTTTTTTGTAAACAGGCTGCTTCTTCTCCCCAGCATAAACATCTGAATAAGCTTCCTTACATTGTATGGCATAAATTTCAAATTTGTATGGCAAATTCGGTAGATAAATGTGTACCCCTTCAGGGGGAAGCTGGCCGGCAGCTAAGGGAGCAGGAAATCAGTGCTGGACCTGCCTGAGCTCGAGGGTAGAATAGGAGCTATAGAGGAAGCCCCTTGATGTGAACACTGCCAGTCAGCTCAGGGGGGTGGGGTATGTTAAAATGTTGATTGTGAGCTGCCAAGAGTCCGTTAGGAGATTGGCAGTATATAAATAAATAAATTACATCTGTTTATGTTTGGGTATCTTGTCCTTAGGATAGAATAGTTCGTGTTTCAGCATATTCATGGGTTTGAAGTGCACATGTATGTTTATTGAAAATCCTCCTGAGTTTCTCTGATACTCTAGCAACATATAACATTTGTTAAAATCTGATTTTGCAGCAGATGTGGGAGGGTTCATTTCAGGACTTTTTGTGGCTTTGACAAAGGACCAATCTGGATAGCCATTAGTATTGAAAGCCTTTTTGATATGTTTTCTTTTATGATCCTTCTTTGTTTGAAGGTATAGCATCAGCACAATGTTGTAAGGTCCTGATTACTCCCAGTTTATGTTCCAATGGTTGCTGGCAGTCAAAAGCTAAATATTGATCTATATGAGTAGATTTCCTATAAACTTCAATGTTGAGGCTCCTTTTTTATGTCTATTGCAGTCCAGAAAAGCCAAAAAAATATATTAAACATCTTCACATGTGAATTGGATATTCCTGTCAATGGTATTGATATGTTGTGTGAATAATTCCAATTTATCTGTTTTGACCCAGGTCAAATCTAAACCACATCCACAAATCTAAACTGGTGGGTGTTTCTGTGTAATGCTTTGAATTCAAATTCTTCCATGTAAAGATAAGCCACAATGGGGGACACAAGTGAACCCACTGCACAGCCATGTTTTGTTTATAAAGCTACCATTGAATTTAAAATAAGTGTTGTTCAGGCAAACTTCCAGTAAAGCACAAATGTCCTGTGTGCTAATGTTGTCTTGTAGTAGTTTTTTTTTCTCACAGTAGTGACTGCCTCATATATAGGAATGCAAGTGAAGAGTGAAGTGACATCATAAGAAACCATTGTTTTCATCAGAATCCAACTTAATATTCTGAACCTGATTGACAAAATTGTGAACTGTTTATGTGTGTGGAGTGAGTTCCCAACCAAACATGCTAATAACACGGGTAAATGTTTTTCAATGCTAGAAGTGGCAGAGTTGATGAGTAAACTATTGGCCTCAGTGGAATGCCTTCTTTGTGTATTTTGAGGAAGTTGTATATGTATGGCACTGCTTTGGGATAAAGATGATAATATTGCTGTTTGTCAATGATGTTGTCCTTAATTAAAAGCTGCAAACAGTCAATGACCTTTTTGTTATAACTATTGGTGGGATCTCTCTTAAGAGGTTCATAGGTAGTAATGTCCTTCAATGAAGTGTACATTTTGACTTTGCAGTTCACAGTGTTGAGGATTACTGTGTGTCTCCCTTTGTCAGCTGGCAAGATAGTGATGTTAGTGTCTTTTCCAAGGGATGTCACAGCATTCCTTTCTTGAATAGTAAAATTTGAGGGGGAAAAGTTTGGCACTGGAAAGGGCAGCAGACACCTTTACTCTTAACTGATCTGCCTCTGATTCAGCCAGTTTGTTATTTATAATAGCTGGCTGTGAAAGATGACATGTTTTCCTGTTATATTAAGTACTAAAAGTCGAGTTGCCTTTTTGAGAGAGTTTTGCATTTTTTGCAACGTTGCTATGAAAAGTGAAGATGTTGAATTATTGTTAAATATTACATAGTGAGATATACAGTTGTCATGCCAACATGCTTAGTTAATAGCAAAAAAATGAAGGTAGAGGAAAATTTTGATTCCTAGGAGATATAAAAATGGGCAGTGTGCTGGAGAATTGAAGAGGAGATGAATTTATGGAGGAAAGGAAATGACAAACTTAGATAGGATCATGATGGATAAAGGCATTTCTATGAAAACAATAATCAGAACAATTGTAGCAATAGTTCCCCATCCCCCCAGTGGTAATATTTGACAATTAAATCTTGGTTCTGAAAAATAGCAACAGAAAAAAAATAGAAATGTCTAAATATAGTTTTTGTGGACTGCAAGAAGATTGAATCAGTTAATCCAGGACCAAATAAAGATTGATTGTTCCCTTAAAGCAATGATTAGCAAGCAAAGCTCACATACTTTGGACATATGATGTAAGCTGATGATAAATCAAAAATATGATGCTAATAAGACTAAGTTGAGAAGGAAGACAATCTATAAAGTGGATGAAGAAGACCAAAAAGTTAATTGGAATAATCTTGAAAGGCCTTTGTAGATCACCAGAGTATAAAATGATGAATAGTTATAAACATAGTTACTACAATCAGAGCCCAATTTAATCATACGCAATGGACTATGATATGACCATTGTGGCAGAGAGTGTGAAGTCAAGTCTCTTTATTTGATCAGCAAAATTAAGTTTTGAAGCTTATGCTAATTCATTCTGAAAGAAGTTCATATTGGATTCCTTTTGTATCTTCAGTACTTAGGCAATATTAGAATTCCTGGCTTTACATGTACAATAGGGAACATAACACATTTTCTTCTGTATGTGGTAGGTATAGGAGTTAAGAGACAGAAAATCAGAGAACCAAGCAGCAGAGAAGCAAGAAATTTTAATAGGTTTGCTTTTATGTTACAATTATATCTTAAATTATTTAATTGAACACTTAGTTTCATCAAAATAAATGAGGAACAAACTGTGACTAAGTATTAAAAAAGTAGAAAGTAATAAATAAATAAATGAAGTGCATTGATTTTTTTAAAATAATGCTTCAAAATTGATAAAATAAGTAGTATGTCATTGATATATTTTTGTGTGTTTTGGAGGTTCTGAAAGATTGAAACTTAAAATGATTAGGATTTAAACTAAATTTTAATCAGAACCACATCTAATGCCATAACAGCCTTAGCCAAATTTTTAATTTGTTGATCATTACTTTCTTCATTCATTTTAATCACATGCAGCTTTAGATTTGCTGGTGCCAGTGATAACAACATTCATCCAATACAAAATCCCAGTGAAATCTTTTTAAGTGTTTTTAAATTTGGAACATAAACATATATTTGGTTACTGCTGAAGCAACTTTAGCACCAGTCAAACAGAGCCATATGCAATTGAATTCACAAAGGAAAGCAGGAGGAAATGAGTATTAGGAAAGGGAAGAGTGGATGCAAGGTGTATTTTTTTCTTGTTCATAAGAAATATCAGATTTGCTCTCAACCTCCAAAAGGAAAAACAAAAATAATGTCACTGAAAGGATGAGAAATATGAGGAATGGGGTGAAAAGGAACAATATTGAGAATACTTTCTGAAGACACAATGACTTAAAAATCTTTTCCAATCAAGCATTTGGGTACGTTCATAGATGCCTACATAAAGCATTCTGAAATCACTTAATATCCCAATTAATTTTTCAATTAAAAAGAGTGTATGGCATACAGTGGCCATGTTCTCCTATGATTTATGCTGCTGTTGTTGATTTTTTGGAGTGGTGGTGAGACGGGTTAGTATTTTATACTTGGCTTCCAGGAATTATTGTGATTTGATCCTTGTATGTTGCCCAGAGAAAAACTAAAAATTTTCTACCCAACCAAGTACGTTTATGTAGATTAAATCCCACTGAAGTCTGTAAATGTACATATGAGCAGATGCACACAAAATCGTCTCTTCTGTTATTATTTGCAATATACAAAGATTTGAATTAAATCTTTCACTCTCTTTTTCAAAAGGCCCATGAAAAATTTTCAGAAACTCAGAGACAAGTTATATGGCTGAATAAATGAGTCAGTTAACTGTTTATATCATATTTGATCTATTTTAAATAGTTTTTTTCCCTATTTTATCCTAAAATGAAAGTAAGCAAGCTTAGCTACATATAAAGAAAAACAAATGATGAAAAGAGAAATTATATAAATCTTACAGAATAACTGTTTTTAAAGAAAAGTTTTTCAGATGCTTTTTTTGTAAAATACATGCATGTATATGAGGAGAGAAGGAAAGATAAAACGTGCATAAATACTAGTTTGTTGTGCCAGATTTTTGATAGAATTCTAGACATTTTTTTAAAACTCAAAAGCCTAATTTTAGGTTCCCAAAACATATTTAGACACCTAAATAAGTAGTATGTTTTTCCCCCTTGACAACACTATGTACCATTGACGTCAATGAGAAGTATATGACAATCAGGATTTTTTTTTTTGATAACTAAAAGAACTAAATGTGAATGTTACCATCTAAAATCCTGTTTCATGGAATTGAGGGGAAAAAATCATTTCCTGTAAAGGTGTATTTAATTTAAGCATACAAAAAAAAATCAAGGAAGTATTTTCAGTCAGGGAATCTTCACAGTCACCCAAGTTATATCATAAATTAAAAAGAACACTTAAATATTAGAAATTTCATATAAATAGAAGCAATGCTTTTTTCTAATATTTCAGTATTTACCAGAGCTGACCTAATTAAAACCTTATAAGAAGATGCATTTCATTTTCAAAGCTGTGTACTATATTTAAATAATCCTTGCTTCCTTGTAGCCCATTTGAACTGAAAAAGGGGGAACTTTTTATATAAAGAAGCAAGTCATCTCAAATTGAGATATATTTAGTTATTTGTATCCTTCCTTTATTATTTTGACAAACAACTCAAAGAGGCAAACATATTTAACGCACCTTCCTCCTCCTATTTTCCTCACAACAACTACTCTGTGAGATATCCCATTCATTTTCTGGGACATTAAACATGTTCTCAAGATACCAAACTTGATATTCGCATCCTGCTTGGATGATTTTCAAACTTCTCAGTGTTTAGGCAAAATGTGTGTTCCTCTTCTGCTCCAACAATCACCAGTGAGGTTTTCAAACTAGAAAATATTAAAGTATCTTGAGAGCATATTAATTTTTATACGAGATATGGTCATATACATAGTAGTTTAATGGTTTCTGATTATTCTTTTAGATATTGTCTCATTACCAAATTAGTTTTATTACATAAAGAAAAGCTTTATTCCCTTCCCTCCAAAAACAATGGGTTATGTTAATTCAACAAATCTTTAAAAGTGGACTGTGTCTACTTTCTATAGAACAGTAAACCCGAATGAGAGAATTAACCAGGAAAGCACTCTCTGGTCTGTGAGCCTAGAAAAAGAAAACAAGCAAAATACTTTTACAATTCTACGGCCACACAAACCTAATCAAAACTTCAAAAAGCAAAGCCTCAAAAAGAGAAAATAACAAAAGCTGTATTAGAGCAAGTATCAAGATTTTTTTCTTTAAAAAAAAGGAAAAAATAAAAAAGAACAACTTAACTACCACTGAGAATAAAGCTATTCAATTTGGAAATCAACACGAGGTATCAGATAAGAATTTGACACCATATTCATATCCTACAGTATTTATATATTGTTGAAGAATATAGGGCATTTTACTCTGGTACAGAAGGTTAAATAGACATTATACCAGACCTTCCACTAGATTGCAACCAAAAATGCATACATGTTATTTTGGTGGCACTTCTAAGTAGTTCCATCACGGGACTCTTGGATCCTGTATTCCCATTTCTTGACTCCGGACAGACTTGCTATTTTCAGCCACTGCCTTCTATCCTTCCTCAAAGCAAGCAAAATCTTATCTTCTACCTGCAATAATCTAGCCATAGCTTCCTATAGTATCTCGACTTCGCTCAGAGCCTCTTCCCACAAAAAAATGGTAGAACTCTAAATCCATATTCCATAGTCCAGCTCTATCAACACCACTAAATCACCATCAAAGATCAGGTGAAGTTGGCTTAGGTGTCATCAAAATGTAAAAGTTTTGTCTGACTGTATAAATGAATATAAACTAGACTCAGACCACAGATTGCTTTGCAGTTTATGGTTCCTGGTAAATTCTTTAATTCTGGCCTACCTTTTTATAGAAATGTAGCTAGTTTCATTGGCTTCATTTCTGCATTTTGGGATCATAAGAACTTTTTTCCAAGATGTGGAATATTTTTGCCTTTGGTGTATCTTTTAGGTACCTGTATCTGTAATGCAAGGTTTCATGTCTATAAGAACCTGAATCTGTGATTCATTATGCCCCTTCATTGTCATGTCTACAAGACCAATTTAAATACACAAGTCCTCCCAAAGACCTCCAATTATATTTTATGAGTTACTCTAGAGCATTTGTTACTTTGATGTTCTAAATAAATATATTGTCTCCTTTTCTGAAATAAAGTTGCCTTACAGCTCTTGCTTTACAGATAGAATAAAATGTATAAAATAAAAATAAATAAGAAAAATCTGGACACACACAGCAATATGCATCAGATCATATGCCTATTGTACATCTTTGGTTTGGGGCTCCTTCACTCGATACTTAGTAGCATGGCCTTTATTTGGCACATGGCTAAATTTTCATTCCTTAGATATATTAAAGGGATGGGTGGTTGGGTAGACATCTGAGCTTTCCTCACTCTAGGCCAGACTCATCATATGAATGCAGAGGATGTTAAAAAATGCAAATGTGCTCTCATTCACAAACATGCCCACACACAGACTTTTACCTGTAGTGTCGAGAAATCTCCTCCTCTACCTGAGTGACAAAGTCACATTTGGTACACGAGTGTTCTTTGCTTTCTTTGACAGTCAGTGGTCCATCCCCCCCTTGCAGGGCAATTGCTTCTTGCTTGACTTCAGACACCTGGGCTTCATGTGTGGTTTCATAGTGAAGCAGAAGAACGTCTACATCAGGGGTGGAGAAAGAGCACTGGTGACACTGATGCTTGACTCTGGTGCCTCCTGGCATCCCAGGGGACAAGTGCAAGAGCAAGAGAGCACAATGGGAACAATTACTTTTCCTGCAAGCAAAAGGATAAGTAATTTCTCCAAGGTGCTTTTCTGGACTACAGAGGCCTCGCGGACAAAACTGACAGTGTTTAATAGTACATTTATGAATGTTGTGTAGCTGCTGATAATGACGAAGTAGAGGCCCCACCACTATTACATTTGGGCCATGGCTCTTTGAGTACCTAAAATCACAAAACTGACAATTGTAGCTTGTCACCACGTGGTCCTCCACTCCTGAGCTGGAAAAGTCTTTCTTTTTGGCCACGCTAGAGCCCTTCTCGCTCTTTGTCGCTAACTCTCCATCTGCATTTTTGGTTACGTCATTGTGATTAATGACTGACCCCCTCGAAAGCTTGTCATTCCGATCTGGGTGAGGGCCCCCTGCCTGGCTCCCCCCATGGTGCTTGCTGTAATGTTCTAACAGTTTGAGAGAGCTGGAGGATTCACAACTAAAGCTGCAGAATTTGCACCAGTAGTAACTGGAGGCATCCATACCGTTTTGTCTTGAGGATTCAAGAGGCTTGATGGGCACAGAATAGCCAACTGGAGTGTCATCTCCACATCTGATGGTGATCTTGTCCTGCCACTTTCCCAAATCTCCAATCTCACCCAATCGACTGGACTTGTTCGAGTTTCTATCTGTGGCTTTGCTGCCCTCAGAGACAGAAAGAGAGGACTTGATCTTGTTTGGATGAGTCTGCAAGAAATGCTGTTCCAACTCAGTTGAAGAATTGCCCATGTAGGTGAAATTGCAGAACTTGCAGCGGAAATATTTGGTGTTCCCTTGGCAATCTGGAGTTTTGCGTCCAATGCCAATAAAGGTCCCACCTAAGGTTACCTGCAGAACATGAAAAGGAGAACAATTACTGTAAGTGGTAAAGGACTTTCTAACTTCTTGAACAGAGGTATAAAACAAAGTAATCAAAAGAAAAGTTAGGGAAACTGAACAATAACCATCTTAATCTTTCAGTCCCCAAATACATCCTTATCGTTAAAAGGCTAATTATTAAACTTTGTAGAAAATAAAAAAGGAGAAGAAGCCAGTTTTAAGGAAAAACTCAAATCCAAACACTATCCTCCTGAACATGCTCCATCTAGCTGAGGATGTGGGGAAGAAGGTGAGGAATTAATTGAAGTTGAGGGATAGCAACTTCTGGAAGCTCACATCCACAAAAATATATAAATATAAAAAACAGAGAATGCTAGCAGTCAACAAGATATATGAAGTAGCTAAAAAGGTAACCAGCCAAAACCTGGAAAAATCAGGAGCTTTAAGTTCCTTTGCATCAAGATAGGAAGACTACACATAAACCCAGCAAATCTATTGTTCATATTTTATTTTCCTCCAGCACAAGAAATATCATAAATGCTAAATCTGCATTCTTTCAGTTGATTGAAAACTCTATAGAATAGATCTGAAAGAGTTTCCCCAATGCATTATGAAAACAATGTCTTGCCTGTTGATTGCCAAATCAAGAGGCTATATTTGTATTTTCCATTAAATACAGAAAATTCAAAGAAGTGGCTTGAATCACAACTGACATTTTTTGGCAAAAGTTAACTTTGGTTCATGCTATGTTAAGGACAACAAATTGAAACTAATTTTAACCTATCAGGAGAGAAATACTGCACAGTACATTTTCAAACACTAATTTTCTCAATGTAGCTGCTCTTCAAGTAAGACCCTCAATTTAGCAAAATATAGAAAGACCACAAAAAGCAAGGGACAGGGCTCATGATATAACAAACACATTTTTTTGGAAGGAGGAAAACTTAAGATTCTCAAAACAGATGGTCCAGCCCTTCCCATGAAAGTGCCAGACTTTTCTTATGATGTTGGAACAACTTACTGCACCTGGGCATCTGTCCTACAATTCTCCAACATTTATTAAACAGAGAATCTATTCTCTCTATTCTCATGAATAGGAAAATACTCACCAAAGAATAACAGTAATTCCTGAAAGCCACAGATGAAGATGAGAAGATGGCATGTGTGAATGGAAAATGAAAGAAACTAACTGCAAATTTTGTAATAGTTACAGTATCATCATATATTTACTTTTTCTTCAGAGATTGTGAAGGGGCTTTCAAATTCTTTATGTATGTGTGTGTGTGTGTGTGTGAGCACACGTACATGCACTTGACATAATTAATCTCTGAAGAAACAATGCATGTGGAATTCTAATTTTCTTTTTAATCTAAGTACAGACCCCAGAGGCCGGGATCTAACAATTACACCTCTTTAGATTTTTCTCTGATTTCAAAAGGACATTCCATAACATAAGAACAGATTTTAATTCTCTGAACTGCAAAGTAAATTGCTGTTTTTCTGGGCAATTCTCTCACATAATGCATTAAGCAAATCACCCTTTGCTTTAGCAGCTGCACTTCCAGCAAACCATATGATCATTGTTCATTTTGGAATGGAACCATACGGAGTTATTCAAATACATAATGAACGTGCAATGTAAACATTTTTAAATGCATGTAATATAAACACCTTTTTACCCATTTAGCTAGAGAAAAGATGATATTTTTACGTATACCGCAAAACTAAACATGGCCCATCTAGTGAGTTAAGAAATGAATAAATCACACCATAAAAAAACTGAATTTGGCCCACTCTTTAAAGTAATCATGATTTCAAATAAACTGGGATTTTTCTCTAGTACAAAATTAATAAAGGTATCTTTAAAAATATTCAACAACACTGGAAATGAATAAAGTTGTTTAACATATTTCTCCTCTTAAAAACTGAATGCTGACATTAAACATATCAAACAATTTGTAGTGCCTAGACATTTAGTGGGAGACTTCTTAAATTACTCCCAGCTAAGGTCATGCAGTCAATTGTAAAGTGGATTCATACTCTATCAACATACTGAAAAGTAATGTGATTGTTTTGCATCTTGCTCTGCATAAACATTTTTTATAAATTTTATTGTATTCATAATATTGAATTATATTAATATATTATCATTTTTATAAATTTTATTGTATTCATAATATTGAATTATATTAGTATATTAATATTAATATAATATTAATCTAAAATAATATTAATCTAAAATAGATACCATGAAGTTTACTAATCTTAGTTTATTAATCTAAAATAGATACCATACCACCAAATTCAAAAGTCATTTTGAATTTGGTGGC
>JANHZU010008750.1:78415-90867 GCA_032468055.1 Acrochordus granulatus | reverse complement strand
CTAGTCTCAAGATTAAAAAATAGATGACATATTTAATTATTGTATCTACACCTAACAATTAAAGGGGAAGCTCCAAATATCACAGTGAATTAGATGATGCAAAGTGGCAAGGCAATTTTTTTTCCTTTTTCTGGAGGGATTTTCTTTATTTCACTGTGTAAACCATCCTACTTGGGATTATAATAGTTTTTCCTCCCTCACTGTGATAAAATGAATCTTCGGAAATTGGCGGCATGGAAATATGATTAATAAATAAATAAAATGTCTCTGGGAAATCAAAGAAGAAAAAGGACTACTGCAAAAGAAATATTCAGCCAGGAAAGAGGGAAACCTAAGAAAGAAACTCAGAGCATCTCTACCCAAATTTTGCTAAGTATAAACTGAGTAGAAGAATTGCTTTGAGATGCTTTCAAGATTTTGTTGCATTAGCAACAAAGAGCTTTCCGGAAATTTAAGCAGTTCTTGTTTCCTCAGCTTTCCATTCTCAAAGGACTCAATAACCACTGATTTTTGACAACTGTGTTGCCACAATTTAGTGACATACATGGAGATGGTTTGGGGGGCCACAAATTAAATACCCTGAAAAGGAGTATGTGTGTTCCTGGATCATAAACCCCAGACTCTAAATGATTCTTCAGCACAATATCAATGTGTTTACCCTTCTTTGGATGTTATTTCACGTCAACTCAAGAGAGCTGAGCAGCAGATCAACACTGGTGAATGAATTTGCAGTTAATTTGATAAGCTGATCAACAAATTAATCAATTACATATTGATCAATTACAGATCAAGCTGTAATTACCACCATTTTGGTTTATGTAAAAGTGCAAAACCAAAGCAAATTGCAAAAAAAATGTGTAGAGTTGCGGGTATTCACTATGTTTTCTGAAGCCTTTCTTCAAAATAAGGAATTCTTAAGGGTTTGTAAAATTTACCATTCTCTCAACATCCTGCAAAATATAAAATAATTATGAAAACAATTGGAAATATAAAAATTAATATGAACACATTCTTGTCTTATACACACAGTAGATTTGCAAAACCTTTTAGACGATTTTGACTTCTGCTTTGTATAATAATTTTGATCTGTATAATGTAATGGATTATGTTGTAGTGACTTCCTATGGTTGTAATCTCAGAGATGGGCTTTTTGCATGAGATAAGTTTATTATACATATTCATTACACATTCATCACACTGTGTTCCAAATTATATTTCTGATCAGTGATGGCCAACTGTAACTTAAAGGAGGCATTGATTGGAGCAGTATCTATTTATTAAATTTGTGTAGTATAATTTGTTATATTTATGTGTTACGTTTTCCACTGAAAAGCCACCTACATTTTTCAGCTAACCATTCACTATTCCCATAACTATTTTAAAGTGATGATGTGCAGTCAAGTCAACTCTTAGTAACTTCTCCAGAATAATCTGTCCCAACTTCAGGTCCTCTAGTCACTTATCCAAACACCTTATCACTACTGTACCTGAGTCCATCCACTTTAAGTGTTGGTCATCCTCTTTTTCTCCCCTTTTCCAATGTTATACAATATTATTCTCCAGAGATTTAGGTCTTTTCATAATGTGTCCAAAATATAATAATTTGAGCCTACTCGTTTGTTTCTCAAGTGAGAACTCTAGATTGATTTCTTCTAGGATCTGTTTTTTTTAACTATCCATGGTAATCCCAGGAGTCTTCTCTATTACCAAAATACAAAATCCATCCTCCTTTTGAAAAATCCTTTTGTTTCTATAGAATACCACAGAGAAAATAATTGCCTACATGATTCTTATTTTTCTAAGTATAAACACTTCATGGTCTCATAATATCTTTTTAGGACTTCATTGCTCTACCAAGTCATATTCCTTGACTGGTGGCGCCTTTATATCATTGACAGTTGATCCCAAAAGGCAGAAGTTATCCACCACTTCAGTAATTTGATTATTAGTTCTAAGACTGATTCCTCTCATTAGTTTGATCTTCTTTACATTTAATCTTAGTCCCATTTTTTCACAGCATTCACATCAGCATAATATAGGTTTATTTTTGCTTCTTTGAGTTTTAAAACCACACTCACCTTCTTCCCATCCTTGTTCTCTTAATGTATATTCAGAATATTGTTTTAGGGAGAGCATGAGGCCTTGGCTTCCTTTTCCAACCTGAGGCTAGTCTGTTTTGCTATCTTCCATGTGGCCTGCAGCTTCCTGTTAAGTTTCATATGAGGACAAGGAGAAATTCAGGGATTGCCAGATCATTTGTTTCCTTCCTAAGCAGATTTCACAGCTTGAAGTGGTTGACACAATTAAATGCCTTTCTATAATGAATGAAGAACATATTAGCTTCTTCTTGGTATTCTTTGGCTTTCTTCGCAACCCTACAGCAGCAATAATGTCTCTCGTACCTTGCTGTTTTCGAAAAGCTACTTGAGAGCTGGAATTATCTTTCTATGCAGAATTCTGAGATGGATGATCCTAAATATTAAAGGATATTATATGATATCTGTTAAGTCTCCATTCTTTAGCCTTGTTATGTAGACTAATCTTTTCCAATCTGTTGGCCACTGTGGTATTCTACAACTATGTTCACATAGTTTGGCTAAACACTTTACAGACTCTTTTTCTGTTGCTTGCCATATTTCTGTAGGTATTCCATTAATGGACTTCCAGTTTGATAATAACCAGAGTGTTGATCTAACTTAATACTGTACTGTAATTCTAGATGTTTTGTAAATAGGGTATATCTTCTAAGGTATCAAAAATGATCACACACCTTTAGCATCTTATTATCACTGATGCCCAATATAGGTTCCTTAGCTTTAACTTAATCACCACCATTGTACATTTTATGGATGAACTGAATCCACACAACATTTTGCAGCAGAAAAAAAATTACCTCCTCTTTTTGATAATTCTTCAATTCTCATAAAAATATGAATCTGTTCACTCTAAAAAAATTATTGCCCTAACTTAGTATTTTCAATATGCTGTCCAATCTGAGTATCAGTGTTGTAGTGTGGCATCAATTAATTCACTCTGTGATTCATGGTAGATGATCCATGAAAATATTTTCAGAAAAAGAAATTATATCACCAAAGAAAATGAGATTATCAAACAAAATTAAAATATATAATATCTAAATTATCTATAAATAAAATTTCATCACACCTGAATTGTGGCTGAAATATGTGCATCTTCTGTACATACACACAATTTTAACTATTTTATCCTCATTGCTGGTCAAAAAAAGTCACTCAACAAAGTACTATGTTACTAATATTTTTAAAAATGCATTATGGTTCTGTGTATGTATTTCCAGGCAAAAAATAATTCTGGATCACAATGGATTATTAGTTGTTGATTTGGCATTTTATGAAGCATAACAGAAATAAATATAAAACAAAAAGTAACAAAAACGTTGTTTTTCATACCTCATAAAATACACTTAAAAGATCATCATATAAATAGATGAATAGAAAATAAGCCAGTTTTCTTTAAAGGTATTTGAGAAGCATAAAGAAAAAGCTCTTTCCCAATCAGAGATAAATACTGCATTTGTTATATGAATCTGCAGATCAGTAAATGGAAAAAAGGTTAATGTAAAGGATGGAGATATGAGGAGTGGAATGTTTTCTGCCTTGAGTGACCTATATACTAATAAAAGTGGGATAAACATCTGATAAATAAATAAAATTTGACTAATCATTTTCAGGGCATCAAATAATGTATATATCAGCTAATCTAACACAATATTATTTGAATTCTAATTTCATCATACTTTTACTTTTAACTTCCCAATCTAGTCTAGAGTCCCAGGATTTCTTAGTGGTTTCCTATCCAACAGCCAATCACATCTGATCTGGTTTAGCTTGTCCAAAATGAGTCAAAATCAGCTAGATGCTGCCATCTGCTGTGACATATGATTAACCAACTCATTTCCTGCCTTACCTTTCTCATTGTCTCATCTCCCTCACTACAGTCATACCTTCAAGTTTTAGACCACTCTGAACCTGTGGAAAACATAATCAACATTTAGAAACCACATGATAGCTTTCCAAAGTGGCCCAAGCAACAGGGATGACTGGTTAGATTTGTCTAGTCTTGCCATAGTGCTGGCAAGTTGGACCTTAGGGTCCAACTCTGAACTGCTGACAGTTTTCTTAGACATATGATTGGATTAAATGCTTCACAAAGAAGGAGCATCAGGTGTAATTTAATGAATAATGCACAGTCTTTTTTTTTTTAGACATGGCATGTAACATATTTTGTAAAATCCATACTACTACTGAGCCACAGAAGAGCTGTACCACTTTTACAGCTAACTACTCTCTAAAATTCTCATGAAAAAAATAGCAGAGTTCTCAGAAAATGGAAGAATACAACTTTAGGAGAAGGTAATATGTGGAAACACCCATCTTGTGGATTGACTTCTGACATTTTAAAAGCCTGTCCAAATATTCATTAGGGCAACTATCAGCATCTCATATCCAAAATGATACAATAGCAGCACATGTACCATGTGATTCTCTACAACTCTAGAGGATAATATATTCAGGGGTTTCTAAATCTGACAATGCAACGTGCAAACAAATGTGAGAGGCTTTACTTCTAGTCATACGCTACAGATGAGAATTCCCTATTCAGTTGCTGGCCTTTCTAAGGAAGTTCAAAACACTTCTTGCCAGGACCTAAGGATAATGAAGTATAGGACAGTCCATTGGGCTGATTCTGTGGAAAGCAGATTCCTGTGTCCTTGTGACATCAATTTCCATTTGGCACTGTCTACTTCAGAATTACCTTAAAAGCTGGGAAGAAATATTAGGCTATTAACTGCGGTACAACTGGCTGATTTATTTAAAGCATATTCAGCATTCTAAAAACAATCATTTCCTCTTTTATCAGGCTGTGTTTTTAAAAAAAAATTGAGCAAATTAGAGCCGCTTCTCTTGAGATCGGTAGTCAGTTTGCTAAATAAATAATGTTCTTCTCACACAAATAATTATGAAGGCAACTTGCACATCTCCACAACAAAATAGATGCAAACAACCTGATTTATATAGAAGAAAACAAAGCATGTGTTCTTCTGTCCTTTCACTTGACCAGACTGTAAATATAATTTATATATACCAGTAAGATCACAGCAAAATTATACTAGTTTTTCAAAACTTGGTTGCCATGTTAATTTCAACTTCATGGAGAACACAACTTCTTTCCAAGTATAAAGTTGAAGCTGAAGAAACTTTTAAAAAATGATTTTTCTTTCCTAATTGAACTGAGCTTCTAACAAATAGGAAGTTATGGGTGAGAGCTGGGCACATAAGCATTGCAAATGAACATTCATGGATGTGCAAATGTGACTGAATAAAGGGAAGGAATATTAGGAGTTTTAGGACCTCACTGAGTGCCTGGTTTTACAGGTTATTAATCACTCTGAGCTGGAGAAACTAAAATTCCATCAGCTAAGAGTTAATCCAAAATCAGACAGCAACAAACCTTTCAATTATCTGGGTCACTATTTTCAATCAGTAAAGGCTTGAGTCTCTTTCCAATCCCTTCAGTCACTCAGTCTCCCACTTGCTGATTATTTTTAATCTTCTAATCCTAAATATTTTTTTCTTAATTCTTTTTTGTTTATCCATTCAGTTTGTGCAATCTAGCATCCACAAAGTATTAACTATCACACAATTAACAATGTTCTAAATATCATGCAGGTCAGAACAGAGACAAGATTTTTTCACAAGTACCGCCTTTAGTACCACTTTAGCTTTTATAACAGAGAATATCTGTATTCTATAATCGTAAAAAGTGGTTTGATAATCAAAGCCTTCTTAACTTTCCCTTTTCCACAGCCTAAAACCTGGAGAGTGATATGAACTATGGGCCAGTAAGTTGTAGATAAATAGACAGGATAAGGGTCAATGATTTACTTCATCTAATATGGGGCAACAAACTATTATTTGTTGGCTGTCCAGGAAAGTGTGGGCATTGGCAACAATTGCTTACATTAGAATTCTTGTCTAATATAAACTACAATACTATAAACTGATAATTAACAAACTATAGTTTTAAATATTGGGAAGTGTCATGTACCAAAGCAAAACATAAAATTTTGGAGGAAGGTCAGATTGGCAAATAGATTTGTTTTATTTCTATGAATACCTCAAGGCCCCTAAACTCAAGTGATCCCCCTAAGTTGTTTTGAAAAAATAAATGAGAAACTGCAGTCCAGTGCCTGTTTTGGAAATGTTCTCCCTTGTCTAGAGAAAGCACAAAGCAAGCACAGAAATGCCCTCAAAGTATGAAGCACAATGACAGATAATATTCTGGTAAAGTAATGCTCTCATTTAATATCTTATGCAAACACATTCACTTGTGCTTTATTAAGCAAAATATAGCTTAACCAACCATAGCTGTGGATGTAAACAAGTGGGTGGACAGACAGATATGTCTATACAGTGAAACACTATGCAATATCTTACCTCTTCTATGAACTCTGGAACACTGTAAAAATGGTCATAGTGGCAACAGAATATATCATTTTGTTTTTCCTAAGTGTCCTAGAATGGTAGCATATGATTTCCTGGGCCCACCCTCTTGGCAGTCAGCAAGTTTCTCTCATTTGTTTGCAATTCCCATAGACCAAACAAGGGAATTATCTATACAGGTATGAAAATAACTTATTAGATAATAATACTTCAAAGAAAAGGGCAAGCCATTATATTTTTCTGCTGCGAATAGTTTTTTTCAATTAGTTTCATCATATTCCATCTCAGGAATGGTCTACTATACTTTTGACAAAGATACAGACCCCACAATTATTCATTGCATCCATACCATGTACCATATATCATCAAGGTCCATCATTATGAAAAGTCAAAGTGGGATAAGTTCCAAAAGGAATCTCTTTCATTCTAAATAAACTTTAATATTTTTAGTCAATGTTAATCTTTGAAATGAAAAAAGGAGGAAAAAGATGGGAGGAGAGAATCGATGTTGGGTGTTCTATGGAAATTGGATCCATATAAATCAAAAATCAGAAATTGCCAAGCTCCATATAAGTGATGTTGCAAACCATGACAGAAAAACAAATCAAAGACTAAAGAGTTTCAGAAAGTAGTTTGTTACTGGCTTGCAAATAAGAATTGTATTTTGAAAAATAGACGATACATATTAATTCTTACAACATTTGTATTTGGAAATCCTCAAGTTGGCAAGTTATTTGCTGAAAACAAGTCTAGAAATCTTTGATTAATAATTAAATGATCAAGTAATGTCTCCGGAGCAACACAAGGAAGCAATCACAATCAGATGTAGGTGTACAAGATCTTAAAAGGGAATAAAACAATCAAATCCATGCATCAAGGCCATAGTGAAGTGCTTAATATACGAAGCATGAAAGCCACAGGACATACCCTAGAAGTTAGCTAAACTATGCTTTAATTTTAGTAGTTATGGAGGTGAAACACAGCTGTGTTATTAATCATGATTTGTCAGATATTACTGAGAGAATTCTGTTGGTCAATTATTGCAACAGAAGAATACTTGAAATGAATAACCTTTCTTCATTCCCTTTCTGATTTAAGCAACATATCTTTCTGGGCACAACCAAAAACTTAAGAAGTTTAGGCTCAGTGACACAAGAAGAAAGGCACTGATAACATCAGGAATTTGTTCATTGACTTCAGCACAAGATGTGTAACAAATTAAATGATTTGTTCTTTTACGTATGCAGTCAGGTAGCAGAACATCTAGTGGAAAACATTTGCTATGTAGGACAACATTACTCTCCAGTAGAAAATCCTGTCCCTCTTCCATTATATGGTCGTTTCTATTGTAACATACATGAAGATTCCCCAACTATCTCTAAGTCAACCTTCACTTTAATATACCAAACTTTTAGATAAGTTCCAATTTTTTAATGAAAAAATTTACTCACAGTAGTTCAAACTTTTATTTGTATGGTCATCTGAAAAATTTTCATAAGTGCCTTGTGCAGGACTAAGAAAAGAGGGGACAAAACATGCATGGCATCACACAAATACCACAATTTGTATATTCGCTTCTGATTATCAGGATCAGGTATATAGCTGTAGCATTTATGTAATTAACATGTGTGTCATTATTGTAGTATCATCACAACTTACTTCAGATAGTAGTGTATGTTTATTGTGGCACAACATTTTGTTTTAGGAGTTATTTTTTAAAAGGATGTTTGTGCTTCTTTCAATAAGAAAAGAAGGATGTACATTTTAAAAACTACAAACAATCTTTGATCATACATATGGGAAATCAAAGACGAAACATTAGCAGGGGAATATTTGCATATTCAGAGTGACAGTCAACATTGACAGTTTACTGGTACCTTGTTTCTGTGTCACATTTTTTTTGTAGTAGGAAGAACTTAGAAGAACAGATTTTATGTAAGTTTATTTTTCTTTAAATCGTCTGTAATCTAGATCAGGCAGGGAGGGTGGACAGACTCTGCAGAGCACCAGTCTTTATTTATGAGAATGCTGGTGAGCTTCACAAAGCCTGAAATAAAAGGGAGCGATGAGGGAAGTTTCAGCCTAGAGGTTTGCTATTAATCTTCTCCAGAAAAAAACAAAAACCAACGCAAGCTTATCTAGATAAGTGCTTTTTTGGGGGGGGCCCCAAAGGGACAATCGAGAACAACTTCTTTAGTTTGCTTTTTAGCAAATGGGTGTTTTATGATCTGATACCCATCATGGCAACCATTTTGTGAATGGGCAGCTCTCGTCCACGGCTGCTGCTTTATCCCACTGGATTAAAAAAAGATTGACTCCCGTAGGACAGAGCATCTTCCCTTTAGGGCAGCAACACAAGCATTCTCCTTCTCCGCTCTCAGGGCACGCAGGCTTAAAAAAACTCCTGTGCGCGGTACGGAATTGTTGGAGATGTTTTTCACACAGAAGAGGAGATATCAGGGCCTTACTGTTGACTCGTGTGAGTATAGATTCAATGGCTATCTATTATAAGATTAAGACAATACAGTTAGGCTGTCTGTTTCTTATCTACCATTACTTCTTCTGTTAAATGAGGAACCCTAAACAAATTTCAGAGAACACACCATTCAAGAAACAATAAAAAAGCTAACAAATACATTGAACACATCTTCTTCAGCAGTCTACAACCAGATAAGCAGGGATTAACACCACACAATCAGGCAAAAAAACCATACGCTGGCCAAGGAACTACCAAGAAGAAAATAACATCCCCATCAAAACTGACAAGGCAGCCACTGTATTTAAACAGGAAGCAAACCCCACACTCACTAGCACTGATGATGTTGCCTAGTTGGGTAATGAAACATCTTCAAGCTTAGAGAGCACAGAAGATTTTGCAATGTGCACTACTAAAGTAATAAAAATGTGCATACCATAATACACTGAAAAGAGTACGAGTTAGGTAAAGGATCTTTATAGCAGGAATCACAATTACTACTACATTTAAATCAAAATCAACTTTTTCTCAGAGGAGAAAAAAATTCTGGGGACAGAAGAGTTGCAAGAAAAAATGTGGCAATTAGAGGCAGTTAAAGAAAACCTTTTATTTCAGTATTTACTACAAAGTATGAAAAGATTTTTTTGAACTTCTTACAGGTGAATTATCAGCATCTGATGTGTGTACAAATTATGAAGTCTAACATTTGGCATGGAAGAATTTTCAGAGAGAGGGAGGGAGGGAGGAAGGGAGGAAGGAAGGAAGGAAGGGAGGAAGGAAGGGAGGAAGGAAGGAAGGAAGGGAGGCCAAAAGTCAATCTATTTTTTCCTGATAATCACTAGTTCCTTATAAAGGTGTCTGACCTGTTTTGGTCCTATTACTGGTTGGACAGAAAGACTGATCTTAACTAGATTATCTGTGTACTGTTTCTTACCACTTTTTGTCTTCTTTATAGTGTCTCATTGCCAAGGCTTATTAAACAAGTACAGTCTTCATTGATCTGTTTTATTTCTACTTTTATTTATTTAATCTGAAATATCACACACATCTGGTTTATTTCAGAAAATGCTGAAAAAATATCCAGGCTCAAGTGAAATAAGTACAAACTTTTCTATAAATAATCAAGTACCTAACAATATTGTTATTACTGAGATATTTTAAAAAGTCAAAAAATTCTCTATACTGGCTATCATGTATCTGTTCTCATGCATCCAAAGAGGAAATATTTCTCCACAAGGAGGAAGAAGAAGATGCAAATATAAGGGATTTATTAAGATTTTTAAAAAAGGAGAAAAAAAGTAAAATCCCTTCTCCAGCTAAAGCAATCAGTAAAAACTGAGCATGTTTTGTTTTGTTTTGTTGGGGGGGGAATAAAATCAATGAATGGTATCACCATATTGAAATCCAGAAACTACAGATTGGAATTGATCCCTCCTATATCCATAGCTTTAGGCAGTCTTCTGAAATATGGTTCCCTCCAGATGTGTTGAATGTGAACTCCCATTGGCTCCAATTCAATGGCAGTTGGAACCTGACACATCTGGAATTCATCAGTTTGGGAAAGGATGCTATTGCTCATGTTCAGAGATTAACGTGACCATTCCTGTTCATCATTTAATATTTTGGGATCACTGAGATCATCAAGTAGCAAAATTCCCAGGAATTATCATTTTAATTCAAAATGCCTGTGTCTTTATATATCTCATACGATCATATTCACAAGATATGTTTCTGCTTCTTATTTGCTTTCCATGTAAAAGCACAAATAGTTTTTTTGCAGAATATCTTTGAAACAGTTCCAGAAACGATTCTTACAAGACCTGAATGAATTCACAAAATACGTCTAGCTACCCCATATTCATAATCACATGCAACACAGACCAAATCTCTGTGGCACTATGAAAAATAATACAAAAAAATTAGTCTGCTGGCTTCTAGAATAAATGTCTAACATATCTAGCTATTTTCTTTCTCTAAATATTATCATGTAAGAAAAATATTTATGACACTTTCTATGTAAACAAATAAGTCCTTTGCTCTTCCAGGTCTGCCAACATATTCCTATGCCCCAAAAGTCCCTTGAAAAATGTAAAAGGTGTTAAAAACCAAATTAATAACACAGCAGCTTGAGAAGAAAAAAACCCTGCTAGTTATAATTCAAAACATTTTATAAGACTGCAGTGCATAGAAGTTATTCAATCTTCTATTGTGATATAAGGAATTTTATCATAGGCTTTGGTTTTTGTGTCTATCTCTGATAGTCTTCATTACCCTGAAATTGTATGTAACTTGAAATTCTTTATTGTGGTTGCTAGTCAAGGAGTATTATTTTAATTAAAGCAAAGGGTTTTTTTTTTAAGTATTAGACAGTTCTTCACATCGAGTGGTAATTCACCAACTTCATTCATTAAAATAATGTTTACTACCTGTCAATGCCCCTAAGTGACTATTTAAGTTGATTCTTAAATAGCCAAATATATGCTAGTGCCAGAAGCAAATTACTGATCATAATTTCAAATCTAAAAATATTTATTCACCTTTATAATCTGAAAATATTCATTTATCGTTCTTAACTGTGACATCTAAATCCTATTTGCATTCTAATTACGAACAAAAATTTAAAAGTATCTTACATAAGGCAGTAAAATTTAAAGACTGAATGATTCATATGTTAATAAGTGTGGCTTTAGTTAAAAAATAAATGATGTGAACACATGTGTGGGTGCATCTATGCTTCAGTGAGAAAAGATTTGCTGCACATGGATTCAAACCTGAGGAATCCTGGTCAATCAACTTTTCTTGATGTCAAGTCTTGATTGGTAAAATAACACAAAGAATGTGGTTATGCTTAAAACATTTATCTGCAAAGATTAGCCATTTGCTTTTATTTTCCTATTAAACCCTTGCTTGCCACTTTATTGCTCTGATTCTGATTCTACTTTTTATTGTTTTAACAACTTTATTTTTTAAAAATTATGTCTGGAATTTTCCCCATCATTTATTGCTTCTATTATTGTTATACTACTAAAGATTGTAAATACTACAGTTTTTGCTATAGATTTTTTTTGCAATTTTTTGCACAAATGTTTTGAAAATTTTTTGCAAAATCAAAAAAAAAAATTGCTTTCCAAACAGATACAGCAACACAGGATCTCAGGCGGCTTCATAATGCTTTCCATGCCATTTTCTTTCTGTAATTCATATTCTCCCTCTCACCCCAAAGAATTCCTCACAATTCTATATAGCAAACATTAAATTATAAGAGAATAAATACCTGCCCACTACACATGAAAAAGAACTAGAAATTTAATGACTGCCTCCTTTGGTGAAGTCATCAAATCGCTGCTTTTCTGCCCAAATGAAAGGTGGAATCCTTGGACATAATAAAGTTACTTATCACCTTACTGACCACTAGGGATACACAGTGGGGCAAAAAAGTATTTAGTCAGCCACCAATTGTGCAAGTTCTCCCACTTAAAAAGATGAGAGAGGCC